>JACEEZ010007798.1:27500-40000 GCA_016584305.1 Chionoecetes opilio | reverse complement strand
TGTAAAAATATTTTTGGGGACCCCCCTAACAAAACCGCTAGGGGAAAATATCTTGCCTACTGCCCCCTCTACATATCTACCCTGATTGTTAGGGATATCGCGTTATGGGGGTTTGTATCCCTTAAAAGAACCACCGACGCCCGCTCTGCGTCTCCCTTTGCGGGATAACTCACCCTCCCCTTCCTTCCCTCTTTGTTTTTTCTTCGTGGCTCGCGCTGCACTTCCTCATCCTCAAGTCGTGGTTTGTCGTGCCTTTACCCCAAAATAAAAATCCAGGCTGGGGGTAAGGGAGGGCGTTCGTTACGGTACGGTACGGATTACGGTCAGATATTTAGGGTTAAAAAATTTCGGTTAGATTTTACGGTTCGAAAGTCTTCGGTAAAGGTACTAAAATTCATTTTTTATTCCCTACCCATATTGAACCATTTTTTTTACTCAACGTGTTTTGATAGGCCAGGTGTCTGCTGTTTATCTATTTTCATGTACATCTATCTGGTCTCTTCACTTCCCCCAGGAACTTACTAAGGGGTGAGCCACGTGTCTAGTACATGAAAAACACTCCATCGTACTCCACTTATAAAACGTTCAACTTCATCATAACAGGAACGTCTAGTCAATCCAACAACTACAGTAACTTTTCATTTAAAATTTTGTCCATGTTTTGTTGATTATTTTTTAGTGGCATTGAGCAAGATTTATTTTCCCTCTTCATATACATGTTCTACAAAATTCATGACTCGCTCCATTGGGTAAACTAATCCAGAAAATATATTAGTCAAATTTAATCCTCGTTGTTATAAACCACTGTCTGGATACATGTACCCAAATCAGCTCCAAAACCTTAAACTTTGTAAGAGGCCTCTTCCATTTGCGACATTTCAAGAACGAGTTCACGGAACCCAAGAGTTCAGGCGTTCCATTTGCGCACGAAAACCTGGGTCCGAGGCAAAGCGCGTAGTGACTCAGCAAAACCCGTGAACTTTCTCTACTCACATTGAGAGGTGGGTAGCTTGGGTAGAGTTTTCAGTTCATAACAAACAATGGTCGCCTTGGGCCCTATTTCTCTTATCGTGAAGGGTTTTCCGCATGCACGAGTCGGAGAGGATGTCAGACGGCATAAAAGAGGCATACATGGCTGGTGGTGGCCATGCGTTCCCGCGATCTTAAACGTGATATGATCCCTTCACATAGCAGCTAGCTGAGTTATATCTCTCGTTATCTCTCTCTCTCTCTCGTTATCTCTCTCTCGTTATCTCTCGCTATCTCTCTCTTGCTATCTCTCTCTCGTTATCTCTCTCTCTCTCTCTCTCGTTATCTCTCTCTCTCTCTCTCTCTCTCTCTCTCTCTCTCTCTCTCTCTCTCTCTCTCTCTCTCTCTCTCTCTCTCTCTCTCTCTCTCTCGTTATCTCTCTCTCTCTCGTTATCTCTCTCTCGTTATCTCTCTCTCTCGTTATCTCTCTCTCTCGTTATCTCTCTCGTTATCTCTCTCTCGTTATCTCTCTCTCTCGTATCTCTTCTCTCTCTCTCTTTCTCTCTTCTCATCTCTCTCTCTCTCTCCTCCTCTCTCTCTCTCTCTCTCTCTCTCTCTCTCTCTCTCTCTTTCTCTCTCTCTCTCTCTCGCTCTCTCGCTCTCTCTCTTTCTCTCTTAAATTGCCTCGCCAGCTGAGTATGTTTATAAACAAAAAACGGGGTTTTTGCGTTCCATTTGTGACACGCGAACCCAACCCTGAACCCAGAACCCAACCCTGAACTGAAAGAACTGGTTCATGCAGCTTGGGCACAAATGGAAGAGGCCTAAGGCAACGGACCCAACTTCGATATCCACAGCCTGAGGGGACAAGTTGATGAGGTCTTCTTCCCCTCACCCTTCCCTCTCCTCCTTCCCGTCACTCACCGCCCTGCGTCTGAAGTGTACCTGGGGGTGCGGGCGGGGCGGTCAGGTAGTGGTGTGGACGGGGTCAGTGTTTTGTTATTTTTGTGTTCGTGTTTGTGGAGAGAGAGAGAGAGAGAGAGAGAGAGAGAGAGAGAGAGAGAGAGAGAGAGAGAGAGAGAGAGAGAGAGAGAGAGAGAGAGAGAGAGAGAGAGAGAGAGGTTTTTATCTTAGGTAATATAAAAAACAAAACAGAGATTGGAGCAAAGATTGGGCAGCCTGGCAGAATCCCCCTCCCCCCAATCCTCCTCCAATCCTCCCACCTTAAGATATTGGGGGGGAGGTAGGAGGAGGTAATCCTTTGGCCTAAGTTTGTTATCTCCTGCTGTCCTCCTGGCGTCCTCCTCTCAAGGCCAGGTAAACAGGTGCCTTCACACACACTCGCCTCTCCTGGGTCCCCTAATTCACCTCATCTTGGCTCCCTAACATTTCTCACCAAATTAATTCATCTCCCTCACTTCATCCTCACCACCACCCTAACTCAAGCCAGCCTTGCTAAATTCCAAGTGTCTACCTGCTTCTCCCTGCTTCAGTGCCTCACCCACTCTCTATTTCCTACCACACACCGAGATAATTCACAACACAACTAATTCATGACTCCAATACGTCTCTCTTGACAGTATTCTTTACGTGACTCTCTGCAGGATTTACTTGGCCTACCGTCTTTAGTTAAGTTTATTTACATCTCCTACAGAAAAAGAAAAAAACTTATTGTAACCTTACATAATACCTTAAGTTAAACTTACATTACATACTTATACTAATCTTACATCTATACATTTATAAGAGATGAGCGGGCACCAGCCCGCCGCTGGAGTCACGAACGACTTCCTGTGAGCGAGGCTCGTCACCTCGCTCCATGTTCCGCTGTGTAGTACGTGGTGCGCTCAGCGGGGGGGAGGGGCGCTGCGCACCACTACCAGCAGCCGAGGCAGGTCATCTAGTGCCCGCCGGAGCACCAGGGCTGCCCTATCCTCGTCGTCCTCTGGGCCGCCGATCTGCTGCCTCAGCTGAGCCGTGGCTGGGCAGGACAGCAGGTAGCGCCTTAGTGGATGTCGGGCGAGGTGGCCACAGTGGTCACACTGCCGACTCTCAAAATCGTCCCTCAGCTCCTCCAGGGTGCGATAGCCAAGCCGGAGTCGTGTAGCTTGACCTCGTCTGCCCTGGAAAGTGGTGGGCGGGAAGCATAGGGGTTGAAGCCTGCGGCCTCCATCTCCNAATTTTGCATATAAGAATTGCTCAAATGCAAAAAATGGATACAGATAAAATCGTCTAAGAATTCCATTTTACATAGGAAATTGGCATGCCAAAGTTGAGAAAAAGAATTTTTGTTATACGGCGTACCCTACTGCACAATAATCCAATATGCTGATGACACTCAATTTATACATACCAGTAATGTACATGAACTTACATGTCTCATTCGAAAAACTGAAGAAACCCTAAAATGTGTCAAGAAATATTTTCTTAGTAATGGTTTAATGCTTAACTCAAGCTAAACGCAGTGTATTTTTATTGGAAATAGGCAACTTTTGTCACATGTCCCTTCCAATGCCATCATCAAAATAGATGAGGATACCATCACCCCAAGCAAACATGTTACAAATTTAGGTGTGTACATTGATCGGTTTATGCTTTTCGACAAACATATCAATGAGGTACATAAAAAAGTTGTTGGTACACTAATGTTTATAAGCCGTGTAAGTGACAATCTTGACAAACCCTCCCGGATAATTGCGGTGCAGTCATTAGTACTCAGCATAATCAACTACTGTATTCGGATATGGGGCACGACAAATCTAACTATAATGAGCGATGTCCAAAAATTACAAAACTTTGCTGCCAAGGTAGCCATAGGTGGTGCTAAGAAATACGACCATGTAACGCCTATATTAAAAGAACTAGGGTGGATAAAAGTAAAAGAGAAGCATTTATGGGACACATGTACCACTGTCATTAAGGTATTACACGATTTGATCCTGCATGGTTCAAGAAACTTCCTACTGTTCGTGAAGTCACCAAAAGCAGAACCAGACAACAAAATTGTTTTATATGTACCCAAAACAAAAACAGATGCGGGTTGCTTGAAGTATGGATGTCATAGGGCCTAAAATATGGAACAACCTGCCACTTAATATCACTGATGCTGCTACTTTGCCTACATTTAAAAGGAAACTTACCAGCCTCCTTTTAAATAACACATCAATTATATAACCTACCATAATTTTTAGCAATGTCTGTATCCTTTTAGCATTGTTTTAGTATTATGACACACCTTGTTGTATGTATTTTAATATTTTTTGCTTTTTCTATTGTATTTTTTAAATGTAAAAATACACTATTTTAGTGGAAATAAATAATTTTTTTAAAAAAAAAACTCTTCTCTCTTCTCTCTCTCTCTCTCTTCTCTCTCTCTCTCTTCTCTCTCTCTCTCTCTCCTCTCTTCTCTCTCTCTCTCTCTCTCTCTCCTCTCTCTCTCTCTCTCTCTCCTCTCTCTCTCTCTCTCTCTCCTCTCTCTCTTCTCTCTCTCTCTCTCTTTTCTCTCTCTCTCTCTCTCTCTCTCTCTCTCTCTCTCTCTCTCGCTCTCCTTTCTTTCTCTTTCTCTCTTTTCTTCTCCTCCTCTCTTCCTTTCTCTCTTCACTCTCACTAAAATACTCACTCATTCACTCTGCATTGAGTGATGTATATGTTGTTTAAATTGTGGTGTGTGTGTGTATGTTTGTCACAATGTTATGTCATATATCACATCAGCCAGTAGTTATTATTATTGTAATACACACAGTATGATAGGCTGAAGAAGAGAAGATAAGGCCAGTAGAAATATAATCGTGAATATTTAGTGGAGGAGAAGAGGAGAGAAGGAGAGAGGGAGAGAGGAGAAGAGAAGAGAAGAAAGAAAGAAGGGGAGAGAAGAGAAGAGAGAGAGAGAGAGAGAGCGAGGAGAGAGAGAGAGAGAGGAGAGGAGAGAGAAGAGAGAGAGGGGAGAGAGAGAGAGAGAGAGAGAGAGAGAAGAGAGAGAGAGGGGAGAGAGAGAGAGAAGAGAGAGAGAGAGGAAAAGGAGAGAGAGATCGTGTTCCTTCCCGCTAAAATATCTGGTAAATCTGCTGGTAAGCCGCTACTAGAACCAGGGAGCACTCGTAGGTTACCAGGAGATTTACAATATCGTAAGTGTTTGCTGAATAGGGTCTTGCCATGTGCGCGGAGGTACGAGGAAATTTACCAGAGTTTTACCTCGTAAATGGTTTGCTGAATCCACCCCCTAGTAGAATTGGAACTTCATTAGTACCCACTCAAATCAACGAGTTATTGGAAGAAGGGGATATCCCCGTGCATAAATTATGGGATCTAGAAACTATTGGTATCATTCCTGAACAGTTACCTAAAGAGGATCAAAATACTCTAGATCACTATGATCACACTGTCAATTATGCAAATGGTAAATATGAAGTAGGACTACCTTGGCAAATAGATGCCCCTGTGTTACCTTCAAATTATCACATAGTTAAGAGCCAATTAAATAGTTCAATAAGAAAACTGAAGAAAAATCTGTCTAAATTGCAGTGCTATGATAAGATAATTCAAGATCAATTAAAGGATGACTTGATCGAAAAACTGGACGGAGCAGTAAATCATAATATAGGACATTATTTACCCCACCATGCAGTGGCCAAAGATTCATCAACCACCCCCATTAGAATAGTTTTCAATTGTAGTTTCAAAACTAAATAAGATGCTAGCTTAAATGACTGCCTTCAGACAAGACCGAATCTCTTGCCCAATCTAGGAGATGTCCTAGTAAAATTCAGAACAGATAAATTCGCCTATGTGGCTGATATATCTAGGGCTTTCCTAAGATTAGGTTGAAGGGAAGAAAACAGAAATTTCACAAAATTCCTATGGCCTGAAAATATATCTCAGGAAGATAGCCCCTTAGCCACCCACATATAGGTTTAAATCAGTTTTATTTGGTTCTTGCTCAAGCCCCTTTTGATCAAATAAAACATTACAGTACCATTTTAAGGGTTCTAATAGCACAGAATTAGGGAAGAACTTATATATGGAAAATTTGCAGGGGACAAAAAATTATGGGGAAAAGAACTAATAAAAATTTATCCTGGCTAAAAAGAGTGCGGGAAAGGCCGCCTCCCCTTACGATTTGGGAAAATACTAATTTTTCCAAGGCTAAAGGGATAATCGGGGAAGGATTTCCTTAAATTTATACGCCACCGAGGTCCAATCATTTTGGGTTTATGGTGGAATAAAATCATGAACAAGTTTTAAAGTGCCCAGATTTTTCTGATGTAGTCCAAAAAAAGAGAAACTCTTTAAGTCGGCAGCCAAGTATTTGACCCCTTGGGCAAAAGTGAGCCCAATAATCAAAAGGGGGAAAAATGTCTATTAAAAAAGGGCCGAGGGGCCGGTTCACAAACTTCCCAGCAAACCCCTGCTAAGTCGAATTTACTAGACCCTACGAGAGTGGCAAAACTGCAAGGCCTTTGCCGCTGGAGCCACCAGAGGGGCCGTGTCGCGAAAACCCCCAATCATCTCCACGCTTACATGATCGTTTGGGGTTTACACTGCTTTTTTTTACAAACAAATTTCATTTAAAAGTTCATGTATGACCTCCAAAATTGTAGTAATGAGTCTCAAAGAGCTTATTTTCATTTTTGTGCATCAAAAAGGTTCTTTTTTGCAGCCTGTCACCTGATACGGGGTAATCTTTTAAAAAAAAATCATGACTTTTGCTAAAAAAAACAAACAAAATACCCTGCTAGGAGTGTCCGGTGTGTTTCTACCATTCAATGATTCTTCGTTTTATCTTCAAGGTCTGGACATTCCCTTTTTAGGCAAAAAAATCAATAAATAAATTTTGTCAAGGAAAAAAAGTGGAAAATTTTGGGCAAATATTTGGGGTAGGGTTTTAAAAACATGACCAGTGGGGTTTTGTTTGTTTGTTTTTTTTAGGGAAAATGCCTCAGATCCTAGGATTACCGCTGCAGCATTAGTTTTGGGGGAAGCCACCCCCCGGGGGGGGGGCCCAAAACCCCCCCGGCAACACCGGTCCCCTTAAAATGTGGGTGGACAGGGGCTGGGGTTTTTAAAAGAAAGACCCCCCTGGTTTTAAAGTATTTCTAACCTTTCTACTGTTATTTATGGGTTTGCAAAACGATGTAAAAGGGGTAGCTTTTTTGGTACCGGGAATGTCGCCGATGGAATTCTCCCCGACGTCGGCGGTTTTCCTTACCGTGCCCCCAAAAATTTCACGTCGCGAGTGTTCCCCTGTCGGCAGAGTTTTCGGTTGGCGTTTCGGCAGTTTTTATCGGCGACATTTCCAAAAACCGCTATTTCTTTTAATCCAATACACGTGGGTGGGGGTTTTACTGAACGTTTGTTCTTACAAAAGGGGAGTAATTATAACCCCTACAACACCCGTCGAAAAAAAAGGTATTATTTGTGTTTCCCCATACCCCCCTCTCTCACAAATCGGGCGGGGGACCTGGGGGAATGCGGGTTTTTTGCTTGGTAAAAAAAAAGCTTTTGCAACCCATTTTTTTGATTTAGGAGTGAAAAAAAAATTCCTAGATCCGGGGGAAAATGTTTTGGTTTCTTCTGAGTCCAGAGACGTGTAAAACCTGACGTCCTCACAGAATGAGCCCGAAGTGTCAGAACCCCCCCCAAACCCCTCGCTAGGAGGTTGGGTAGATTTGGATAGGCTGGGAAAGTCATTTGGTTAGATTGATTGATTTGGTTAGGTTATTTTGGTTTTTGGGTTTTTGGGGGCTAGGTTAGGTTTGGTGGGTAAGCCCCCAGCTAGTTAGGTTTTAAAGGCTAATTTTTTTGGTTTCAAATTTTTAAAATTAAGGAAAACCCGATTGGGTTTTTTACCCCCCCCCCCTTTTTGTTTTTTTTGGTTTTTTGTTTGAAAAACCCCGCTTCCCACAGGCCCCCAAAACTTTTTTGGGGGGAAAGGGGGGAGAGTAGGGGAAAACACTAGAATTTACCAAAAATTAAAAATAACTCAAGGGGATCGGGGAAGGGGGCAAAAACCCTCCCACAGGTTGGGTTACGTGAAATGCCCGGTTGGGTAGTTAACTAGCAGGAGGTTCTGCGCACCCCCCCCCCCCCCCCCCACAGTTGTCAGGAGAGTTTTGGGTTAAAAAATGGACGAGAACTGCGGGGTTTTTGCTACCCCCGTTACTACTTTGTTTTCTGTATTATTTTTTTTTCATATGCTGCGCGTTTTAAATAAATTTTCCGGGAAAAACCTCAAAACTTTATACTATTGAGAAATTAATGCCCCCTTTGGGGTTGGGATTGGTTCGGGTGATTTTAAAAATCCCCCGGGGCCGAGGGGGGGGGGTTGGTTTTCATTTCGGTTAAGGTAATAATGGCCCCGGCGGGGGGTGCAGAGCTAGGGTCTTTTTATAAAAATATTCTAGGCAGAGTGTCACTGGGGGCTGGGGAATGCGGGGGGGGAATCACTTTTTTCCCGACACCCGTTACTTCTGTTTTCTAAAAAACACTGGTTATTTTTTCCGGGCCAATTTTTTAGTGCTTTTTTCTAAGGAAATACATTTTTATAAATGGAAACGTAACCGTGGGTTTTTGGTGAAAAAAAAAAAAAAAAAAAAAAGGGTTTCCGGAAATAAGAATATCTGAAAAAGCACTAATTTTAGGCAAAGAAAAATATTAGGTCTAAGAAAATGACTGCGCAGTCCCGTTCATTTTGATCTTACTTTGAAATCGGAAAAAAAAACTAGGGATCACTTTTTTTTTACGGGGGGGGGGGGGAACCAAGAAATTTTTTACGGGCCTAAAATGGTGCTTTTCAAAGGAGATAGCTTTTTTTTTTCCGGAAACCCCCATATTTAAATTTTTGTTTTTATTCATCACGAATTTTATGGTCGCCTTTTTCCATTAAAACACTATCCCCCATCAGATAAAGCACTAAAACTTGGCCGTCATCAGGGTTCAGATAAAGGGAAGAAATTTGAATAGAACAACCAACCCAACCTTATAGGTTTTAATGAAACCAAACCAAAACCTTAACCACACGAACCAAAACCTAACTTTATAGGTTTTATGATTTAAACCCAAACCCCTTAACCACTAGTATCCCTAACCTAAAATTATAGATGAAACCTAACCAAACCCTTTAAACCTTGAAATAAAATTCGGTGATAAATTTTTTTTTTTTATAAGGGGTTTTCCGGGGAAATAAAACTATTTGTCTCCTTTAAAAAATCACCTTTGAGGCCAGGAAAAATTAGTCGGTGTCTTGAAAATGACCGCGAAATTCCGTCCATTATAACCCTACTCTTGCAAAAACATAAAAGTCACAAATTTGATTTACCATCAGAACTTCCCCATTCCCCCTTTTTAAAAGCTGTAACTAATCCTTCCCCTCACATTCTTTAACATCCCTTCAGGTTCCCTCCTTTTAAAACTTTTTTATAGTGCAAAAAAGGGGTTCCCTTTCTCTGACCATGTGCTTTCGGCTGCCGGGTTTTTACTCTCGCCCACGTGGTTTTTTCTAACCTAACCAGGACATTGGCACCTATCTTAACCTAAAAGATCAAGCTATTGCTGGGATTTATTGGTTTAAAAATCCCAAACAAAGTAGGGGATATAGTAAACCTTGGGGGGATATCCTCGTTCGCAATGGCCCCTAGGAAAAATACAAAATTGCATATGATGGAAAGGGGAAATTTTGAGGTCATGGAGTTACTAGTGAGGGGGCAAGATTTTGTGCGGGGTAAAAAATTTTTTTTCCCCTAGAGTTCTGAAGAGGTAAAAAAAGGACTCAAAATCTGCGTCTGGCAGGGCCCAAATTAGGGGACTCCCGACCCTCGGGGGCAAGCTGCTTTAAAGTTAAAGCCACTTGGAGAAACTCATAAAAGGAGGTCAAACTACCCAAGCAAACCTTCCTTTTCCCCCGGCCCCCCGTTGTGGAAATTTTCCACTAAAACCCCTCTCAATCGGGAGAATGGTATGTATATATTATTTTAGAATTGGGGTATAAATTAAAATGCATTTAAAATAGTAATATAATTCTGGGGGTAATCACTATACCACAATTAAAACAAAGAGTTAACAAATATAAGAATTGTGAAGATACAATATTGGATCCTCCACGGGCGATTCCAATCTCGAGCCAAACTGTCAAGATTTTCATTTAAGGCGATATTCCGCATTAACCTACACATGAAGGGTTTTGCCCTCTCTTTATTGTACACTAAGGGTAGTCCCCTCATCTTTTAAAATGTGGAGCCAAAATAACCGATCAATCGGTTAAAACAAGGACAAAATGGTAAAAACACCACAACATATACGAGCCCCGCCCGGAACGTGGAAAATTAACCTTGGGGACCCCGCGGCCTACCACCATCCCCCATTACTGCACCATACCCAATTTCCCGCGCCCTTAGCCGCCCTACAGCGACTACCACCACTCCCCAAAAAATAAACAACTCAAATCATCAACCCCCTTCCACTGCGAGTATACCTTAGTTACGTCTAAATAGGGTATCATTGCGTCTAGGTTTCTTGGGTTATAGCAAGGTGATTCACACAATTTTTATATAATTTCAACAAAAACCACCACCACCCCCAGCAACAACAACAAAACAACAACAACAACAAAAACAACACGCCACCCCCCCACCCCACCACCCCAGCAGCAGCAAACAAAAACAACAACAACAAACAAAAACACAACAAAACCAAACCCAAAAACAAAGCCCCCCACCCCCACCACCACCAAAAACAACAACAATAAACCCCACCACCACCACCCAAAAACAAACAAAAACAAAAACGCCATCAAACCCAACAACAAAATAACACCCTCACCACCACAACCAAAAAGGTATACAAAAATTAAAATTTAATCACCCCCAAACAGCAAAAACAACCACCACCACCAACTCAAAAAAAACAATAACACCACCAAACACAACAACAAAACCCCCAAACAGAACAACACACCCCCAGAACAGCAAAAACACCCACCCAAAAAGAACAACAAAACCCCCAAACAGCAACAACAACCCCACCAGAACAGCAAAAACACCACCACCAGAAAGCAAAACAACACCACCCGAACAGCAAAACAAACCCCCAGAAAAACAAAAAACAACACCACCAGAACACAAACAAAAACACCACCAGAACAGCCAAAAAAACCACCAGAACAAAACAAAAACACCACCAGAACAGCAAAAACAACACCCCCAAAAACAGCAACACAAAACCCCCAAACAAAAACAACAAAACCCCCCGAACAACAACAAAAAACCACCCGACCCCACCACCCCCACCCCCAAAAAACAATAACAACAACACCCCCACCCCCACTCCAATAACCAAAAACCCCACCAAACCCCTACCACCAACACCACACCCCCACCACCACCCCCGATATTGATAAACCCCACCACCCAACCAACACCAAAAAAACAACAACAACAACAACAAACCAAAAACAACAACACCACCCCCACCACCACCCAAAAACTAGGAGATAAAAAAAAGAAAAAAAATTATAATGGGCTCTTTTTTAAAATCTTGAACCCCAAAAAATTACTGTTTTCCTATTCCTTCCTATTGCAGTCCCTAAAGGAAGACAGCAAAAATAATGTAAAAAGAGGGTGAGCCAATTTGTTCGGGGGGTGTCTTGTTTCCTTCTTTTGAAAAGATTTAATCTAAGAAAGTGAAAAATAGAAACAGGAAGAGAGTTTCCCGAGTTTTCCAGTGGGAAAGGGGTGAAAAAAGTAAAGTTACTGTTAAATCTTGCATTAGGGAAGATGGACAAAATAGGGATGAGAATGAGTAGAAAATCTTGTGCAGCGAGGCCCCGGGAGGGGGGGAGGCATGCAGTTAGCAAGTTCAGAAGAGCAGTGAGCATGAAAATAACGGTAGAAGAGAGCAAGAGAAGCAACATTGCGTCGGTGATTTAAAGATTGAAGACAGTCAGTCAGAGGAGGGGAGTTGATGAGACGCAAATATTTTGACTCAACCCTGTTTAGGAGAGCTGTATGAGTGGATCCTCCCCAAACATGTGAGACATACTCCATACATGGGTGGATAAGGCCCCTGTAGAGAGCAAGCAATTGGGAGGGAGAAAAAAAAGGACGCAGACGCCACAGGACACCTAACTTCTTAGAAGCTGTTTTAGCAAGAGATGAGATGTGAGATTTCCAGTTCAGATTTTTAGTTAAGGATAGTCCTAGAATGTTCATTGTAGAAGAAGGAGACAGTTGAGTGTCATTGAAGAAGAGGGGATAGTTATCTGGTAGGTTTTGTCGAGTAGATAGGTAAAGAAATTGGGTTTTTGAGGCATTGAACATAACAAGATTTGCTCTGCCCTAATCAGAAATTATAGAAAGATCAGAAGTTAGGCGCTCGGTGGCATCTCTCCGTGAATCACTTAGTTCCTGTTGAGTTGGACGTCTAATAAACGACGTTGAAAAATGCAGGGTAGAATCATCAGCGTAGGAGTGGATAGGGCTTTGAGTTAGACTTAGAAGATCATTAATGAATAATAGAAAGAGAGTGGGTGATAGAACAAA
>JACEEZ010007798.1:12500-22500 GCA_016584305.1 Chionoecetes opilio | reverse complement strand
ACAAGACCTCCATGCAGCTGATGCTGTATACCACCAAGCCAGTCCAAGCCTGCAGTGTGAACCTCCGAACAGGAAAAGGGGTTACTCATTTCGTTGATGTTGAGAGCCTGTCAAAAAAGCGGACAGTAGGGAGACCATCGGATACAGTTAGGGCAGATGCTTTTCAAAGGGTGACGTCTTTCCTGGAGGAGAACGACGAGGAACAGATGACGATTAATTCTCTTATGAACAAAATGAAGGAGTTCCTGGAAGACACCAATCTGGAACCTTATGGTTTTACTCACATGAAAGAGAAACTTCTTGATCATTTTGGAGAGAGAATAATAATAACTGAAATCAATGGTATTCAAAATATTGTGAAATTCCGAGGAACAGCTTCTGTGATCCTGAACGACTTCTATAAACAGCCCAAGGATAGTGATCCAAAAGCGGAGAAGTTGAGACATGATAGAAACTGCGGCCAACCTCATTAAAAGTGATGTTAAGTCAGTTGTACAACTGAAGGACACTTACCCAACTAGTCTTTCTATGAGTGATATCTCAGAAGCTACTAACTATATTCCAGAGTCACTACGCTTACTACTGAACACCGTATTTGCTGGAATAGAAAAACGGTTGAAAATGTGCTCATTGGGGCAAGCGATAATGCAGGCTGCCCGCCCCAGAGTTCTGACTGCACCATTGCAATTAGGTCTAGGTGTGCAAATGCATTCGCATTTTGCCTCAAGATTTCTGATTGACACACTGAATGCCCATGGATTCTGTAGTTCATATTCAGAGGTGCAAAAATATGAACAGAGTGCAGCTGTCAACCAGGGATTGGACATTCCGGAGTTCCTCCCTGGACAGTTTGTTCAATATGTGGCCGACAACGTGGATCATGACACTAGGACTCTTGACGGCTCTGAGACATTCCACGGAATGGGTATTATGGCAGTTGTAACACCCAAATGTGATGGCACCTCTGTGGTAAAACGTGTGTCTGTGACAGCAGAGGAGATCGCTGCAGTAGGACACATCAGCATTAAGAAATTCATATCACTTGCTGATGAACTTGCTAATATCAAGTATGAAGCTCTACCAGAGGAACCCAAACACAGGGAAAGCCCCAAGGTAGATCTCCTGTGGAAAGCGTCCCTGTCAGTCCGGTTACCAAGACCAGCATGGTCGGGATACATGCAAATGGTAAACAACGGAGACCACCCAGGACAGTCATCCACCATGTTCCTTCCCGTGGTTGATATGAACCCGAGTGACATGACGTGTGTCAACTCAACTTTACACTTCGTTGCAGAGCATGCCAAGCGCTATGGAGCAACACTAGTGCTCACTTTTGACCAGCCTTTGTGGTTCAAGGCAACTACAATTGTGGAAAGTGCTGGAGAGGACAGTGATCTACATCCGATTATTTTAAGACTTGGGGGATTTCACACACTAATGAGAGTGCTGGGTAGCATTGGACACTTGATGAGAGGAACAGGCCTTCAAGATACCTTGGAAGTGATCTTCGCTGGGAACACTGTTACCCATATTCTCACTGGAAACGCAGTTGCTCGTGCCATTCGTGGTCATCTCCTTGTAGATTCCGTCCTTCACACACTTCTCTTGAGCAGCCTGTTGGGGATCAAGTTGTCTTTATCTAATGACAATGTGCCACATGGAATTGGAGACAATAGGGAACCTTTTGTGATTATCTCCTCTCTGGTGAAATCACGCTCAATGATGTAGAGTCATCTTTGTACCTGCAGGATCTACAACAGAAATTGAGACACACAAGGACTGTTGGAATCGAGCTACCGTACTCTGCACGTCTGTGGCTGCAATACTATGGAGATGATAGACATCATGAGGTCATTCATGCGATCAGAACGAATCGGAGATTGGTCCCTCCATCTGGAGACGTTGCAAGCCATGCTTCCGTACTTAGCTGCCTTCGGCCATAACTTGTACACGAAGTCATTGCACCTCTATCTGCAGAAGATGACAAAACTGGAAGACACACACCCCAATGTCTACCAACAGTTCACCCAGGGACTACATGTAGTCAGGAGGAGTGACCGCTTTGGGCAGGGTTGTCTCCAGACCTGGTGATCGAACAGGCACTTATGAGAAGTCTGAAGACGAGTGGAGGTCTCACCAGAGGGAGGGAATGATGGAAACCCAAAGACTGGTCTGGTGTCTTCAAGGCCAGTCTGTGCAGAAGTAAACATGGCAATGCAACAGCTGACATCCATCACATACCAGACGAGTGAACAGCATAAAGACATATCACAAGCTCGGCAAACAAGGGACAGTAGTGACTGTAGCAAATTGCTGTCCTTCATTGACTGGAGGTCTCCATTCGAAGCAGACTCATCCCTCCGCAACATAGTCAGCGGAATCTCGGCTGGTTCCGAGGTTAATGTGGATGATGCAAAAAGGATCGGATGACATTCTTAATGAAATGGTTGGACAACATGTGGTCAAGTACAGTTTCAAAAGGAAAGCCCAAGCTGTGACTTTTGACTCTAAGTCGGCAGTCAAGATAGGTAATGAGGAAGTACAGATTGATCCTCTTCTTCTGTTTCAACGACTCATCATTGCAGGATCTCAGGCAAATGATCTTCCGAATGCCCTCACCTATGAACTCTGCAACTACCCACCTGCCTTGTTCGAAGGGAAGGAAAAGCTCCTGAAAGCTGTAAAGCCACAACTAGCTGACGCCATCTGGTCCGAGGTACCACACAACCCAGCACCATGTAAAAATACCACATACGTCCTTGATGGAGGTGCTCTTCTCCATCGCATTCCATGGCAACTTGGTGAAACATACGAAAGATATTGCAGACTATACCAGATATGTTACAAAACACTATGGTCAGGCAGTGGTTGTGTTTGATGGTTATGAGGCGGGACCTTCAACAAAAGACAGCACACATCAGCGCCGAGTGGATTGTGAGGGTAGGAAGGTGACATTCCATCTGTCCACGAAGCTCCAGTTAAAAAAGAAGGAATTCCTCTCAAATCAAGAGAACAAGCAACGCTTTCTTGAACTTTTGGGAGATGCCCTGGCCAAAGAAGGCTGTGAAGTTATCCATGCCAGAGGGGATGCAGATACTCTTATTGTCCAAACTGCAGTGAGAATCTCTGAGGACAGAGAAACTGTGTTAGTCGGAGACGACACAGACCTACTTGTTCTCCTCATCCACCTTGCAGGAGAAAACAAACATGACATCCACTTCCGACCTGAACCAAAGAAAGGAGCAGAAGTCAGGTGCATGGGTGTTAATTCGATCAAGCATAAGCTTGGGGTCCAGGTTTGCAGGCATATTCTCTTTGTGCATGCTTTCTTGGGGTGTGATACCACATCCAGGGTTTTTGGGATCGGGAAGGCGGCAGGTTTCAAACTTATTCAAGACAGCGAGGCATTTCGGGAACAGGCGGAGGTGTTCAGGAGTAAAAGGGCAACAAAGGACGACATCATCACGGCTGGTGAGAAGGCAATGGCCATTGTCTATAAGTGGAACCCCAGCGACTCCCTCGATGATGTTAGATATCGCCGATTCCATGCCCTTGTCACCACGAGAAATAAGGCAGTTTTTCCTAATATGTTGCCACCAACATCAGCAGCTACGAAGTACCATAGCCTGCGTGTCTACCACCAAGTCCAAAAGTGACAGGGGAACACACTGAATGCTGAAGACTGGGGATGGAAGCTCTCAGATGGAACGCTTAAACCAGTCATCTCTGACCGTGCCCCTGCACCACAATCGTTGTTGACTCTAGTAGTGCGGTGTGCCTGTAAGTCAGGTTGTGGGACGCTGCGCTGTAGCTGCCGCCGGCATGGGCTTCAATGCTCACCTGCTTGTTCTGGGTGCAGAGGTATTTGTCAGAACAATAACTATGACAGTGCTGAGGATGGAGATGACAGCTAAATCTGACTGAAAAGGTAACTGGGATTAGGAGTTTTATTATATCCTATGTGTGTGCGGAAGGGGGGGGCGGGGGGGGAGGAGGTTAACTATTTTTTTACTTTAGGGGGGTAACTCATTTTTAACACTTTTACTTGAAAGATTAACCATGAAAACATTGGTAAAGGTGTTCTTTGTTTTGGATTATCTTTATTAGTTAAAGTTATGACCATTTGAAGTTGCGCCAAGTTAAAAAATGGCAAAATAGTGATGCTTTTTCAGTCTGTTATTTCACCATGTTCCACTCCGACGATTCTTTGGGACTTTTAGTATGTTATAAGGAACCTTTATCAAAGACAAATAACACTGATTTTGTTTCTGTTGCAATTAGTGGTGGGTCCTGGTGTACATTTACTGGACTATGTGGTTGACGCTAGCTTTTGCCTATAGCAGCCCGCCTGTGGTATTATGGCATTACAATAAGAAAAAGGCAGTGTGTTGGAGCTACCTTGGGGGAGGGTACTCCCGAACGGTTGAGGTGAGAGTGGCCAGAGGGGCAAATCTGATTACCGCAGCTCTCTCTCTCTCTCTCTCTCTCTCTCTCTCTCTCTCTCTCTCTCTCTCTCTCTCTCTCTCTCTCTCTCTCTCTTTTTCTCTCTCTCTTTCTCTATCTTTCTCTCTCTCTCTGCTATTGCAGTAGTTTCTCTACCTACCATTTTATATCATCTGATACTTAACTAACATTATTGAGATGAAATGGGGTCAGGTGAATGAGGAAAAGGGCAGTGTTGTAGTCAAGACCAGACCCTCCGAGACCAAGACCAAGACCAAGACCAAGACCAGACCCTTCGAGACCAAGACCAAGACCAAGACCAGACCCTTCGAGACCAAGACCAAGACCAAGACCAGACCTTCCGAGATCAAGACCAGCCCTCCGAGACCAAGACCAACACCCTCCGAGACCAAGACCAAGACCAAGACCAAACCCTCCGAGACAGACCAAGACCAAGAACAGGCATATACATTTTTTTTTTTTAAATATGACTATTATCTGAATGTTTTTGGTCTGTACTGCGTAAATACTAAATTGTATTGTCCTGTCCTGTTTGTAAGGAATGGGTTTTAATTTTTTTTCTCATACATGTACCTTTGAATATAACGGACCTAATTAAATTATCCACATAATCTTAGGGATCAAATGCAAAAATAATAAAAAATGTGAACCAAACGCCGATCGGTCTGTTGACGTGTGCTTGATAAAAGCCGACGTCGTGCCAGCCTTGTCCGTGATGCTTTGCTTGCAGAAAGTACAAACTGCTGTGTGCCTCTGGTTTCCGTGTTTCTTATCAAAAAACTCCTTGTGGTCCTTGAACGCAAATTTGATAACTGCTGAAGATGCCGACATGATTACTCATTCCGGTGTGCGAACGGAAACTAAGCGAGACTAGTCCAGTACACCTCGCTGTCCGACGTCCTATGTCACTGCCAGACAGAGTTGCTAGGTCCTGCCAATTGTTGTATTTCTTGCCAGAAATTATTCAACAAAATTTGGAATTTGCCAGAAATATTCGTCAATTGAAACCTCATTTTCTTATGATGAAAAATTGAATATGCCAAAAAAGTAAAGTGTGAATGCCAAAAGTATATTTTGTGGTTTGTGCACCTGGCAACCCTGCTACCAGATGTGCTCGATGTAACGACTAACGAGCTCGGGTAGAAGGGGGATAAGGGTAACGTATAAGGGAGGAAATGTATTTACAAAATTTAATATATGTGAACAACTGAACATCTAGGTCAAATATGTCTGCTTTCATTGCTCATTTGGCATGAAGAAACAAACATAGGAAAATAGCAATTTTTGTGGTTACGTTTTCCTAGCTAAACCTGTGGTGTACGTGTACGAAGGGTGCGGGGATTGCATAGGCCTACACATATATGTATGAAGTACACGGAGGTGAACAGAGCTGCAAATATGCGTGCGTGCAAACGGAGATTATCACTGCGAGAATAGCCATGTCATGCTGCTCATGGATGTTCTCTCGACTCGCACCCACTCTATCAGCGCTCGCAGGGCTCAGCTCATGCATCATCACCGTAGAGGTAGTCAGGCAGTATCTATAGACAGTACAACGCTGTATGGCGCGCCGTGAATCGAAACAGCCATGATTTTTCTCCGTGTATAATAATAAATTCCGACCTTCCCCACGCCGCGATGCACTTTTTAATCCTGGTCTCGAGCCAAACTCCGAGACCAGAAGCTTCGAGACCAAGATCAAGACCAAGACCACATCAAACGAGACCAAGACCAAGACCAAGACCATATCAAACTGGTCTCGAGACCGGTCTCGAGACCAAGACCAGTCTCGACACCTACAACACTGGAAAATGGGGAATGAAAGAAGGGGGATGAGACCATCTGGAGTGAAGTTATTTTGGGTGCGGTTATCCTAGGTGAGGTTAAGTGTGTTGTCAGTAGTGAGAGGTCAGTCAGAGGCTGTACTTCGCCATGGCAACTTCTAGAAAAGTGTTGGAATTCGAGGCTGAAGATTTTTCTTCTGTGATACTTAGTGAGACCCAAGACACTGCATTTTCGCATAAATGTAAAAAGTGAGGAAGAGTTCCAGTTATGGAAAGATCTTTACATGAAAGCACATAACGTCTGTCTCAACATGAAGCGTGTGTATCCTTCCAGCGAGAGGAATTTGTTTCATAAAATATTTATCTGTCTGCATGGTGCTTCTCGCAACATAGGAATGAAGAAGACGTAACTGGGTATGTATTGCATAATATTATATGTAATTTGTTCCATTATGGTGAATATTCTTTATATATGTAGGTATTTATATATATATATATATATATATATATATATATATAGAGAGAGAGAGAGAGAGAGAGAGAGAGAGAGAGAGAGAGAGAGAGAGAGAGAGAGAGAGAGAGAGAGAGAGAGAGAGAGAGAGAGAGAGAGGAGAGAGAGAGAGAGAGAGAGAGAGAGAGTTTTATATAGGTATGTACGTATAATATATATATATATATATATATATATATATATATATATATATATATATATATATATATAATATATATAATATATATATATATATATATATATATATATATATATATATATATATATATATATATATATATATATATATATATTATGTATATCAAGTATAGACGTCCAGCCTCTGGCTCCTTTGCTTTTGGCTCAGTTCTTGCGGCTGGAACGTGACAGCGAGCCACGTTCCAGCCAATTAACTCATTACGTGAATTACTCATTAAGGGCTTGTTTTATGCAATAAGTTTGTTTACAGACCCCCGTTGATTTTGACAGCACTACTTGCATGTTGAATTTCAGCTCAATCCGACAATAATTAGGAGTAGTTTACGCTTATTACTCATTAAGGGCTTGTTTTACGCAAAACGTTTCTTCCGACGACCCCCATTGATTTTGACAGCACTACTTGCACGTCAAATTTCAGCTCAATCCGATAATATTTAGGAGTAGTTATACACTTTTAGGCGGAAACTTGGTTCCACGGGTCTTATGGTAAGCGGCAGCGCTCGCTGTCAATAAGTGAAAAACCCATTGCCATCTTAACATTGTAAAGGGGCTCTTGCCGCACCTAAAATCATATTGAAAATTAATTGAGGAGTCTCAACAGAGGGAGATATACTTGGCACCTGATACGTATATTACATTGGTATGGGAATTAAATTAGAACCCTTATTTTTTCTTTAAGCATGTAACAGTCACATATTTTTTGAACATGTTATTTTTTCATGCCTGCAAGTGTCTAGTTCTATCTACTTGCAACGTTCTCTGCGTTAGTCTGAAATGTATTTATGATTTATTACAGGTGTCTTGTGACAATGGATGTCAAAATCCGATCCATAACTAAAGACAAAATTAAAATAGACAGAATGATGGAAAAGTACCCATGCTTCGTTACACTGACCCTATCAGCATAGGGTACTTCTTGAAACGAGGGAGACTTTCATCAAGTACTTTGAACAAGGTAATTAATTATATGTTTGAATATCAAATTGCGCTACTCAATCTGAAGATTCTGTTATCTTAACAAAACTACTCTAGATTTTTTTGGTTTCCTAATGGATTATACCGATGGAAAAATATTAAATCTTTGGTAACTGATGTATACATTGATGTATACATTGGTATATATTTGTGGAAAACTATGAATTACGTAATCAGATTATATATGTGCGTGCGCCATTGCATAATTTTGACACATTTGCTTCTAAATGTGCAGGAATGACAGTACCTCAAGCAGGAAGATATCATTTGCTAAAACTGGGGCTCTGTGATGACTTATATGGACAGGCAAATCATGCAATAAATCCATCGGACCGCGCTATCCAGTACATGAGGAAACAATGGCTCAATGAACAGCATGGAGGACTTGATAATATATCCATGGCAGATTCTCTAACAAAGTATGCCACAAACAACCCAGAGGTGACTATACTACAGAGCATAGAAGAAAGTCGATTTTATGTGGTGCTTGTAACCCCTTTTATGAAGAGAGTTCACACCCCGTTCTGAGAGGCTGGAGAAATAGTGTTCTTTGATGCTACAGGCTGTTTTGATCAGCTCAATACATCATTGATCCCATTTCTGTGTGCTGGACCAGCAGGAGCTGCTCCTCGTGCTCTGCTGTTTACATCTTCCCAAGATGAAGTAGCACTGAAGAAAGGTGAGCCTGATATTTTCTTATATATTGTTATGCTCAACACAATAATTATGGAGTACCTGTAATCCCGTAATGAGTGAGTGTGTGTGTTTGTGTGTGTGTGTGTGTGTGTGTGTTTGTGCGTGTGTGTGGATATAAGAGAGAGAGAGAGAGAGAGAGAAGAGAGAGAGAGAGAGAGAGAGAGAGAGAGAGAGAGAGAGAGAGAGAGAGAAAGAAAAAAAAATCGTCAGCTAGAACCAAGGTAACCAAATCTTAGTATTGAGCTTTGTTTGTGTACTAGACATATTTACATCTGGATGTATCTGATATACTCCTTTAACCGCTTTTGTTATCATTGCAGGTTTTGATATGGTAAGAAGAGCTGTTGGAGAAAAGGCGTTTTATGGGAAGCAGTCACCAGAAACATTCATGACCGACAACTCCAGCGCATTGAAGGGCGCCCTCGCAGCAACCTGGCCTGCAGCTCGACAGTTTTTATGCATTTTCCACTTACTTCAGCAGGTGTGGCGATGGCTACTTGACTTCAAGCATGGCATAAAAAAAGAGGATCGCCAGGAGCTGATGGCTGCAGTGAAGTGCCTCGTATATGCATCATCAAAGGATCATTTCTTCAAACTTTGGCAAGAATTCAAAGTTAATCCTCTTTCACAGATGTACACGAACTTCAACAGGTATTCTTACCATTTTTCATCTTATTCTCCTAAAAGAGTACTTGATAAAAGAAACAAACAAATAAACAATAAAAATCATAAGAACGATGATATTAGTATTAGTATCGAGCCGTTCATATTTACTATTTTTTACCCAGTATTCTAATAATTCTGATTATTATAATTATTTTCCTTATTATTATTAAATATTAATATTATTTTTATTATTATTTATTATAATTATAAATCTTATAATTTTATCATTATTATGTCTATATTTGAATTATTATAATAATTATTATTATTATAGTTACATATAATAATAATGATAATAATTGTAATTATCATTATTGTGTAGACATACTACGGTAGTTGACTATACTGTAGACATACATTATTATTATTGATATTATTATCATATCGAATCATAATACTGATATTGCACATCCAATTGTCACTTATCTTATACATTTTCGTTAATCAAACTATTAATATATTATTTGTTCGCTTTTCAGCTATCTCGGCTCACTAATGGAAAGGAGGGAAGAGTGGGCTATTACGTTCAGGGCAGGTGCGATGCTGCGGGGTCATCATACCAACAATTTTTCCGAGGCAACCATGTGCATCATAAAGGAAGTTGTTCTGAATAGGTAGGCGTCTGTGAGGTACTCTCATCCTCAACACTGCATATATTATATGCAGGGTATTTCTCCCCAGGTTTCAAATAATAGCTGTAAAATTA
>JACEEZ010007798.1:0-7500 GCA_016584305.1 Chionoecetes opilio | reverse complement strand
GATGGGAGTGGGTGGCTCTCACGGTGACTGATGGTTGTTGAACCGGAGTAAGGGATGGTTGNGATGGGACACTCTCTATCAAGTTTTGTAACGTGGACAGAGGGATTTCTGTCCACAATTTGAGGAGTGCCGCTTCTAGTCGGGGAAGCGTTGAGGTATCATGGTCACATAACTTGCGTTTGATAATGGACCACAAGTTTTCGATGGGATTTAGGTCAGGAGAATAGGCTGGCCAATCCTCAATGAAGTCTACAGAGCAGTCATGAAGCCAGGTTGTCACCGATTTTGCTTTGTGGCAGGGTGCATTATCCTGCACGAATGTCTGGGCTTGGCACACCTCGAAGCAGTCAGGCAGATTGTCGCACAGCAGTTCCAAATAATTATATTGGTTCATTAACTCATTTTTGGGGAGCACCACAAGTTTCCCAACACCAAGGAAAGAGAAGCATCCCCATACCATTAAGGAATCTGGGAATTTTACAGTGTTGTGTGTGAACTTTGGTGCGTACGGATCACTGCCCGGGAGGCGATACACTCGCTTTTTCCTGCTGCTGGTAACTGTAAATTTTGCCTCATCACTCCAAAGTACTCCTTTCCAGTTCTCAGTATCCCAAGGGAGGTACTTGCGGCAGAACTGAAGTCTGTTGTCCTTATGAACCTCTTTTAGGAGAAGTTTAGGTCGCGCAACAAAGTGTTTGAATCCAAGGTCGTCATCGACTCGACGTCGCACTGTCCTGACAGACACTTCACCTAGCAGTACATGGTTATTTTCCTTTAATTGTCTACCGGAAATACTGGGACACTTATCAACATCACGCTTGATGATGTTTAATGTTCTTGGGTGGGTTTTACGGGGCCTGCCAGTGAGTAATTTCTTCCACGGCAAATCGTCGTCACGAGAGTTTGAAATTAGTTGCACCCAGCGGCTGACACTTCTCACACTAACGCCTGTGTTTTCAGCAATATCTTTCATTGAGTGTCCTGCCTTGTGGAGTGACGAAATAGCACTAATGTCATAACTTGTCACTGGTCTATACCTCCCCATAGTCCACAGAAGAGGCAAGATAGAGGCAAAACGCTGTTGTCTTAAAATGCCGCGGGCTGGCAACTCCTCCGTGGCACCTCCCTGCACAGGCTGTAATGGATCACTGGGTGTCGTGACCTTGAGCTCAGTGACAACTGACAGCACAGATCACTGCCCCAGTTACCCTTGCAGAGTTGCCATATGCCCAATAAATTCAAATATGAGAGTATGTTTAGCTTTTCTGTAGTTTGCTCTGGGAACCGGTTTGCCTTTGTTTATAACGTGAAAAGGCAGCGCTACTCATGATGTTGGCAGAAATCCCTCTATCCACACTACTGCAGAAGGTGATATAAATTGTTTGATTATGCTTAATAGACGTTAGACGTAGTGGAATGCCGTCAAGGTATAAAATTCAAAGTAAGCAGCCATCCTTCATAATTATTATCGAATGTGTTCTGTGCGTTAGGCATAAGACCGACGCCGCCAATATTTACGTCCGCTACTGTATATAGGCAATAACACTACAGTTTACAAGAAGCTATGAAAAACGCTTGCAATATACCGTTATATCACAATAAATAACCTCTTACTCTTCTATTTAATAGCTTAATGAAATGTAGGCTACTTATAGGTGCAAATTATTCTAAAAAGAGGATTTTATGCTTCAATTTGTAGGAAAACAGCTATATATCACCGATAAATAGCTAATATCATTGAAAACACTACATTTTATGGGTTTATAGCAATATGATAAGTAAAACTACTTGTATATATACAATAACGCTACAGTTTACAAGAAACTAAGAAAAATGCTTGCAATATACCGTTATATCACAATAAATAACCTCTTACTCATCTATTTCATTGCTTAATGTAATGTAAGCTACTTATAGGTGCAAATTATTCTAAAAAGAGGATTTTATACTTCAATTTGTAGGAAAACAGCTATATATCACCATTAACTAGCTAAAGTCATTGAAAAGAACACGTTTTGAGGGTATAAATCATTATCATAAGGTAAATTCCTTCTATTAATGATATAACACTACAATTAACAAGAAACTATGAAAAACACGTATAATATACAATTGTATCACAATATAGAGTCTCAAACTCCTATTATAAGCTTACAGTAGTTTAAAATAGCAATTTCTAACGAAAACAACTATAATACCACATTTAGTAATGGGTTATTTATTGTAATATGGTATAGGTAATATATATTGCTAGATTTTTTCATAGTTTCTTGTAAACTGTAGCGTTATTGTATATATACAAGTAGTTTTACTTATCATATTGCTATAAACCCATAAAATGTAGTGTTTTCAATGATATTAGCTAGTTATCGGTGATATATAGCTGTTTTCCTACAAATGGAAGTATAAAATCCTCTTTTTAGAATAATTTGCACCTATAAGTAGTATTACGAGCTTGAAATATGTTATAATATAATACCACATTTTGAATTTCTCTATCAAAAAAAGGGCTGAATAATGTTAATTTTCGATTTTTTTTGCCCTTTAAAAAATACATTAAAACACTTGAAAAAAACATTTTTTAAGAATTAAATTGATACATAAATTTCATGATTAATATCATGAAATTTATGTATCAATTTTATTCTTAAAAAATGTTTTTTCAAGTGTTTTAATGTATTTTTGAAAGGCCAAAAAAAATCGAAAATTAACATTATTCAGCCCTTTTTTTGATAGAGAAATTCAAAATGTGGTATTATAGTTGTTTTCGCTAGAAATTGCTATTTTAAACCACTGTAAGCTTATAATAGGAGTTTGAGACTATATTGAGATACAATTGTATATTACACGTGTTTTTCATAGTTTGTTGTTAATTGTAGTGTTATATCATTAATAGAAGGAATCTACCTCATGATAATGCTTTATACCCTCAAAATGTGTTCTTTTCAATGATTTTAGCTAGTTATCGGTGATATATAGCTGTTTTCCTACAAATTGAAGTATACAATCCTTTTTTTAGAATAATTTGCACCTATAAGTAGCTTACATTACATTAAGCTAATAAATAGATGAGAAATAGGTTATTTATTGTGATATAACGGTATATTGCAAGCGTTTTTCATAGTTTCTTGTAAACTGTAGCGTTATTGTATATATACAAGTAGTTTTACTTATCATATTGCTATAAACCCATAAAATGTAGTGTTTTCAATGATATTAGCTATTTATCGGTGATATATAGCTGTTTTCCTACAAATTGAAGCATAAAATCCTCTTTTTAGAATAATTTGCACCTATAAGTAGCCTACATTTCATTAAGCTATTAAATAGAAGAGTAAGAGGTTATTTATTGTGATATAGCGGTATATTGCAAGCGTTTTTCATAGCTTCTTGTAAACTGTAGTGTTATTGCCTATATATAAGTAGTTTTACTTATCATATTGCTATAAACCCATAAAATGTAGTGTTTTCAATGATTTTAGCTAGTTATCAGTGAAGAGTTGTTTTTTTCTACAAATTGAAATATATTTCTTTATATCTGTAGCTAAATAGCTTTTGATATTTGCTAAAATATATTTTACAAAATTAATAGCTAAAAATATGTATTTTTCATGAAATTTAGGTATCAATTTTAATCTTAAAAACAACATTTTTTCAAGTATATTAATGTATTTTTGAAAGGCTAAAAAATGTCGAAATTTGACATTATTCAGCACTTTTACACAACTATATTTTACAATATTATGAGCTTAAAATATGAATTTTTCATGAAATTTATGTATCAATTTTAATCTTAAAAACAACGTTTTTTTAAGTGTTTTAATGTATTTTTGAAGGGGGAAAAATTTACGAAAATTGACATTATTCAGCACTTTTACACAACTATATTTTACAGTATTATGAGCTTAAAATATGTATTAACCATGAAATTTATGTATCAATTTTATTCTTAAAAAATACGTTTTTTCAAGTGTTTTCATGTAATTTTCAAGGGCTAAAAAATGTCGAAAATTGACATTATTCAGCCCTTTTTTTGATAGAGAAATTCAAAATGTGGTATTATAGTTTTTTCCGTTAGAAATTGCTATTTTCAACTACTGTAAGCTTATAATAGGAGTTTGAGACTCTATATTGTGATACAATTGTATATTACACCTGTTTTTCATAGTTTCTTGTTAATTGTAGTGTTATATCATTAATAGAAGGAATTTAACTCATGATAATGCTTTATACCCTCAAAATGTGTTCTTTTCAATGATTTTAGCTAGTTATCGGTGATATATAGCTGTTTTCCTACAAATTGAAGTATAGAATCCTATTTTTAGAATAATTTGCACCTCTAAGTAGCTTACATTACATTAAGCTAATAAATAGCTTAGAACTAGGCTATTTATTGTGATATAACGGTATTTGCAAGCGTTTTTCATAGTTTCTTGTAAACTGTAGCGTTATTGTATATCTACAAGTAGTTTTTTACTTATCATATTGCTATAAACCCATAAAGGGTAGTGTTTTCAATGATATTGAGCTATTTATATCTGGTGATATATAGCTGTTTTCCCGACAATTGAAGCTAAAATCCTCTTTTTAGAACTCATTTGGGGGCACTATAAGTAGCCTACATTCATTAAGCTGTAATTAAATCGAAAGTAAGGAGGTTATATTACTTGTAGAATAGGCGGTATAATTGCAAGCGTTTTTCATAGCTTCTGGTAAACTGTAGTGTTATTGCCTATATTCAGTCGTTTTTTACTTAGCATCTTCTATAACCCATAAAATGTAGTGTTTTCATGATTTTAAGCTATAGTTATCAGTGAAGATTGTTTTTTTCTACAAATTGAAATATATTTCTTATATCTGTAGCTAAATAGCTTTGTGATATTTGCTAAATATTATTTTTTTTGACTATAATTAATATGCTTAAATATGTATTTGTTCATGAAATTTAAGTATCAATTTAATCTTAAAAAACACAGTGTTTTCTTAAGTATATTTGTATTTTTCGAAAGGACTAAAAATAATTGGTCGAAATTTGACATGTTAATTCAGTACTTTTACACAACGATCATTTTCAATATTATGTAGCTTATAAATAGGATTTTTCCATGAGAGTTTATGGTATCACATTTTATCTTAAAAACAAGCGTTTTTTTAAGTGTTTTAAGGTTTTTTGAAGGGGGTAAAAAATTTTTACGAAAATTTGACATTATTCAGCACTTTTTACACAACGTATCTTTTATCAGTTTATGAGCTTTAAAATGTGTATTAACCATGAAATTTATGTATCAATTTTAATTCTTAAAAAATACGTTTTTTCAAGTGTTTTCATGTAGATTTTCAAGGCTAAAAAATGTCGCAAATTGACATTATTCAGCCCCTTTTTTTGGTAGAGAAAAATTCAAATCGTGGTATTTAGTTTTTTTACGTTAGAATTGCTTAATTTTCAACTACTGTAGCTTATAATAGGAGTTTGAAGCACTCTATATTGTGATACACTTGTTATTACACATGTTTTTCATAGTTTTCTTGTGATAATTGGTAGTGTTTATCCATTATAGAAGGAATTTTAACTTTTAACTCATGATAATGCTTATACCCTCAAATGTGTTCTTTTCAATGATTTAGCTAGTTATATCGGTGATATATAGCTGTTATTTTCCGACAAATTGCACGTATAAGAATCCTATTTTTAGAATAATTTTGCACCGCTAAGTAGCTTACATTACATTAAGCTAATAATAGAAGAGTAACAGGTTATTTTATTTTGTGATTAACGTATATTGCAAGCGTTTTTCATAGTTTTCCTTGTTAACTGTAGGTTATTGTATAATACAGTTAGTTTTATCTTATCATATTGGCGATAAAACCATAAAATGCAGTATTTTTCAATGATAGTACTAGTTATCGGTGATATATAGCTGTTTTCCTCGCTACAAATTGAGGTATACAATCCTCTTTTTAGATATAATTTGCCACCCTATAAGTAGCTTACATTACAGTAAAGCTATTAAATAGAAGAGAATAATATTTTATTTTTGTATATAACGGTAGATTGCACGCATTTTTCATATTTTTAACTTGTAAACTGTAGCGGTTATTGTATATATACCAAGTAGTTTTACTTATCAAATGGCTATAAACCCATAAATGTAGTGTTTTATTGTTTTAGCTAGTTATCAGTGGAAGAGTTGTTTTTTTCTACAAATTTAAGTATCATTTCTTTGATATCTGTTGCTAAATAGCTTTTGATATTTGCTACAACTATGATTTTACAAAATAATAGCTAAAAAAATGTATTGTATCATGATTTAGATATCAATTTTAATCCTAAAACACTGTTTTTTTCAAGTATTTTAATGTATTTTTGAACGGCTAAAAATGTCGAAATTTGACGTTATTCAGGGCACTTTTACACAACTATATTTGTACAATATTATGAGCTAACAATATGTATTTTTCTGAAATTTATGCTCAATTTTATTCGTAAAACAACGTTTGTTCAAGTGTTTAAATGCATTTTTTGAAGGGCTAAAAAATGTCGAAAATTGACATTATCAGTTCCTTTTTGTTTGATAGAGAAATTCAAACATGTGGTATTATAGTTTATTTTTTCGTTAGAAATTGCTATTTAAAACTACCGTAAACTTATAATAGGAGTTTGAGACTCCCATATATTTGTGATAAAATTGTATATTACACGATGTTTTTCATAATTTCTTTGTTAATTGTAGTGTTATATCATTAATAGAACGGAATTTACCTCATATAATTCTTTATACCCTCAAATATGTTTCTTTTTTATGATTTTTACTAGTTTCGGTGATGATATTAGCTGTTTTCCCTACAATTGAAGTATACAATCCTTTTTTTAAGAAGTAATTTTGCACCTATAAGTTTACTTACATTCTATAAAGCCAATAAATAGAAGAGTAGGAGGGCTCTATTTTTTTTTATATAAGGTATCTTGCAAGCATTTTTCATAGTTTTCTTGCTAAACTGTAGCGTTTTATTGTTATATATACAAGTAGTTTTAAACATATATATTGCTATAAACCCATAAAATGGAGTGTTTTCAATGATAGTAGCTAGTTATCAAGTGATATATAGTTTTGTTTTTCCTACAATTGAAAGTATAAACATCCTCCTCTTTTTTATAATAATTTGCAGCTTATAAGTAGCATACATTACATTAAGCTTATAAATAGAAGAGCATGAGGTTATTTATTGTTATATATCGGTATATTTGCAGCGTTTGTCATAGTGTTCTTGTAAACTGCCCCCTTTTTTGATAGAGAATTCAAATGTGGTAATTATAGTTGTTTTCGTTAAGGAAATGCTATTTTAAACTAGTGTAGCTTATAAACGCGGATTTGAGGCTCTATATTTTGATACTATTGTGTATTACAAATGTTTTCATAGTTCCTTGTTAATTGTAGTGTTATAGTCCATAAATCGCGGGATTTACCTTATGATAATGCTTTATACCTCAAAATGTGTTCT
>JACEEZ010007797.1:97500-102736 GCA_016584305.1 Chionoecetes opilio | reverse complement strand
TTTTGTTTTTAAATTTTTTTTATTAACCCTTTAAATTTGTAATCGCTTTGGATTAAAGTCTTTTAATCACTTATAAAAACACATCAAACATCATTATAATATTATTTAATAAGTAACTAATAAAAAGTCTGTGTTAATAGTTTAAATAAGAAATATATATAGCTAGTAAGCGAGTAACGGAACTACCGTAGATAACAGTAAAGTCGCCAGTACGTTTCTTGTTATGTACAGCCGTTGTGGTGGGTAATAGTTACATTGTACATCCAGTTTTAGGGAAATTTAGAAGGGGCTACTGGAGAGTCTGTGTCATTTGTGTTCATCTGTGTAATAGTAGGGTATAAATGAACAAATGACAAAAATTAAAAACTGAGTGGCGACGTTCACTATACCTACTACAGTAAAGTCGCCAGCTAGTTTTTAACCCAACAGTTTTGAGTCCCCAAACTGGGAATCAGGAAATTAGAGGTAAAGTTAAAACAAGTCTATATATATTACTGCGGAGATGCTTGGGGTATATAAAAATTCCTCTGCCAACGTGGAAATAAATTTCTATTCAAAGTTTAAAAAGATCGGGCAAGTCTGTGTTCTGCCGCCGAAAGTACTGTTATGTCTGTCATCGCGCCAAGAAAAACGTGAGAAGCAAAATGCGCAACAGTTATACTTGCAGCTACAAAGCATAAAACAACGCTGAAATAGGGTAGATTATACAGTCATGATATAAACTACTGTGTATCATCTTCAGTGGCACAGACACAGCAGTAGTGAGGCTATCATTCGTAATATTTGGCGCCTGGCGACTTCACTGCAGGTGGCGACTTCACTGATATCTACGGTACGGTAAATCATCTAACAACTTCCTTAATACAACCTCCATACCTATCATATTCACAAAACAAAGACTTAAGATAATCGTAACACATTATTAAACATCATAATTATTAAATTTAAAATACATAAGAAGATAGACCTACAAAGAGCAGAAAAGGTCACAAGAAGAAGAAGAAGAGAGAAAAAAAGCCTCCATACCTTGCATATTCTCAAAACAATGACTGAAGATAATAGTTACTCATTATTAAACATCACCATTATTAAATTTAAAATACATAAGAAGATAGACCTACAAAGAGCAGAAAAGGTCACAAGAAGAAGAAGAAGAGATAAAAAAAGCCGCCATACCTTGCATATTCTCAAAACAATGACTTAAGATAATCGTAACACATTATTAAACATCACCATTATTAAATTTAAAACACATAAGAAGATAGACCTACTACCTACCTAAGCGAGTAACGAACTAAATCCTCTAACAACTTCCTTAATACAGCCGCCATAACTATCATATTCACAAAACAAAGACTTAAGATAATACTAACACATTATTAAACATCCCCATTATTAAATTGAAAACATATAGAAACTTCATCTTCTTCTTCTTCTTGTGACGTAAACACCAAAATATTACTAGTCTCGTAGTGTCCAAAAAACCAAAATGGCCGCCGTCACTACCCCCGATATCGCACAAAACACCCTATTAACGGCTGAATTACCGGTTTTGGACGCAACTAGGCCTACGGAACCTTCATGGGAGAGTGTGGCGGCCAAGTTATTACGTGACAAGTACTTATTGACGGCCTTGGAGCTTTATTTAGAGCAGGAGGAGCGAGGGTTGGACCTGCCCATGTTGAGACAATTTTTTTCCAACCCGGGTCACTTTGAGGCCAAGACGGGCGGCGACACCCACTCCCAGGCCCTGTGTGAGTATGTGGGCGTGGGTGTGGGTGGGTGTGAGTACCGTGGGCGTGTGGGCGTGTGTGAGTATTGTGGGCGTGGTTGTGGTGGGTGTGTGGGGGGCGTGGCTGTGGGCGTGTGTGAGTACCGTGGGCGTGTGTGTGGGTGTGGGCGTGTGTGTGGGCTGTGGTGGGGTTAATGGGGTATGTGTGAATAGGGGGCGGGGTTAGTCTCTCTCTCTCTATCTCTCTCTCTCTGTCTCTCTCTATTTATCTCTATCTCTCTCTCCCCCTCTCTCAGAATATCTCTCTCTATTTATCTTTATCTCTCTCTCCCTCTCTCTCTCTCTCAGAATATCTCTCGCTCTATTTATCTCTATCTCTCTCTCCCTCTCTCTCAGAATATCTCTCCCCCCCTCTCTTCTCTACTCTTCTCTCTCTTTCCTCTCTCTCTCTCTCTCCTTCTCTCTCATCTCTCTCTCTCATCCTCTCTCTCTCTCTCTTCTTCTCATTGATCTCTCTCGTCTCTCTCTTCTCTCTCTCTCTCTCTCTCTCTCTCTCTCTCTCTCTCTCTCTCTCTCTCTCTCTCAGGTTACAGGGAGTTTCGTACACAAGTCGTTTCGTACCCAGGTTTTGTGAGTTGTTTCGTACACTGTTTTTAAGTTGTTTCGTACATAACCTGGTGTCGTTTCGTAACTCTAGTCGTCAAGTTCACCTCTGAGCTGAGTGTACGAAACGACTATGGTTCCTATAGACTACGAAACAGATTTTTGGTGTACGAATCGACTGGTGTACGAAACGACTTGTGTACGAACTGACGGTAACCGGATGTTTCGCCCCATGGACGTTTCGCCCCCTCCTAATCGCGGACGTTTCGCCCCACATTAGCGGACGTTTCGCCCCACTCGCGGACGTTTCGCCCCCCGGATTCGCCCCACGGAAATTATTACTATCTCAAAACTGTTCATAAAACGGCTACAAAATCATCAGAAATATTGATCCATTTGTTTACGCAGAAAATGATGACGAAATGCTGTTATCGATCGGTCTTAAAGGAACAGAGTACTAAATTCCGTACTGGAGCGGCCGGAATATGAATGGCCTGCCACGCATAGAAGGCTTTTTCTAACTACATGTCAAATTCATAAACATCGCTTAAGAAATAAAAAAGTTCCTTCAGAAACGTCCATTCAAATTTTTGGGATTTGGAGTCATTTTGTATGGTCTAAATCCCAGAAATGTTTTAAAATGGACGTCGCTGAAGGAACTTTTTTATTTCTCATCTGATTTTTATGAAATATAGACGTGTAGTTACTAGTTAGGTTAGGTTAGAAACTAAGTGTGTCAAAATTAGGAGAGATTTGAAGAGATATGGAAATTATCGTAGAAAAAGCGCCTATCACTCAAATCCTGTTTTGACTATAGTACGGAATTCCGAGTACTTTAATTCAGGGTACTTTAAGGCCGGTCCATAACACAGATAATGTAGCCTCAGCGAGCTATCAGTTAGCCAGCAATAGCGAAAGCGATCTTTGCTGTTACAAGGAGAGGAGTACTGCGACCGTACTGCCGGAGACCCGACGCTAAAGTGTGAATACATGTGCCGGTGGTGGCCAGTGCCTAGAGGCGATGTAGGAAAAGTTCTTAAGGTTAGTAAGCAGGGTAGTGCGAGAAGTCACGGATTCAAGCTGGAAGGGCGTAGATTTAGAAAGGAAATAGGGAGAAACTGGTTCACAAATAGGGTGGGAAGTTGCATGGACTCAGTAGGGGACAGGTAGTTTAGTGGGGAGTCATTAGGGAGCTTTAAAAGGAGGCTAAACTGTTTCACAACATTAATAGGGTGGTGAAGATGATTATTGGCAGCATGGACTCAGTAAGTAGACAGGTAGATAGTGGGGAGTCAATTAGGGAAGCTTATTTATTATGAAAGGGAGGCAATACTAAACTGGTTCACAAATAGGGTGGTGATGACTTGCCATGGAATCAGGTAGAAAGGTTGTTAGTGGGGAGTCATGGGAGCTTTAAAAGGAGGCTAACTTTTGCTTACTAAAACTTGGTTCACAAATAGGGTGGTGAATATGATGGCATAGACTCAGTAGACAGGTAGTTAGTGGGGAGCATTAGGGGAGCTTAAAAGGAGGCCTAAACTGGTTCACAATAGGGTGGGTGAAATGATTGGAATGGACTCAGTTAGACAGGTAGTTAGTGGGGAGTCAGTCATTAGGGAGCTTTAAAAAAAGGAGGCTATAAACTGGTTCACAAATAGGTCGGGTGTGCAATGCGAATGATTGGCAGAATGGCTCAGTAGACAGTAGTTAGTGGGGGAAAGTCATTAGAGGTTAGGGAGGGAGCTTCAAAAGGAAGGCTTTCTTAAAACTGGTTCACAACTAGGGTGGTGAATGATGGAATTGGACTCAGTTAGACAGGGAGTTAGTGCGGGAGTCATAAATTAGGGAGCCGTATAAAAGGGAGGCTAAACTGGTTCACAAATAGGTGGTGAATGGATTGGCATGGATCTCAGTAGGACAGGTTTAGTTAGTGGGGAGGAGTCATAGGGAGCTTTAATTTAAAAGGAGGGCTAAATAAACTGGAGTTCAAAAATAGGGTGGTAATGAATGATTGGGCATTGGACTCAGTGAGTTAGACAAGGTAGTTAGAGTTAGTTGGGGAGGGAGAGTCATTAGGGAGCTATAAAAGGAGGCTTACTTCCCACTCTTTAAACTGGTTCACAAATAGGGTGCTTGAAAGTTGGCTCATTATGGGACTCAGTAGTGTAGACAGGTAGTTAGTGCGGAGGCGGAGTCATTAGGGAGACGTTAAAAGGAGGCTAAACTGTTCACAAATAGGGTGGTGAATATTGGCATTGGACTCAGTAGACAGGTATTAGTGGGATCTTAGGAGCTTTAAATGGAGGCTGGATACTTTCCTGGATGGGGAAAGAGGGGGATAGTCTAGGTAGTGTTAGGTTAACAGGAACTCCTCGTGTAGGTCTCACGGCATCTTGTAGCTTCCTTACTTTCTTATGTTCTTATTTTTATCATTGAAGAATTTTTGCCAGTCCTGTACGTTGGGTAAGTGTGATCAGCCTTGGGTCTATAGGAAACCATAGTCGTTTCGTACACTAAGCTCAGAGTTGAACTTGACTACTAGAGCTACGAAATGACACCAGGTATGTTACGAAAAACTCAAAATCTGGTACAAACAACTAACAAAACTTTGGGTAACAAAACAACTTGTGTACGAAACAACCTGTAACCCACACACACACACACAGACCCACCCCCCCCACACACACAGATCCCCCAACACACACACAAAAGACCCCGACCCCACACACACACAGACCCCCCACACACACACACACATATAGGCGCCCCCCTCACCCTCTAATATACTGGCAAAAGGCCCTAAACACGGGTTGGGCCTTGCTCCGGACACAAACAGACATACATAACCTACATAACACTAAATCTAGACGTAAAAAATCATCCTTCATCCCTCTCGGCAGC
>JACEEZ010007797.1:87500-90000 GCA_016584305.1 Chionoecetes opilio | reverse complement strand
CGAAATTTCCAGCCTAGATTTTTTTTTTTTTTTTTTTTTTTGTAGGGGTCGAAATTTCCTAGCCTAGAAAATTTTTTTTTTTTTTTTTTTTTTTTTTTTTTGTAGGGGTCGAAATTTCCTAGCCTAGATTTTTTTTTTTTTTTTTTTTTTTTTTTTTTTTTTCTAGGGTACATGTAATGAGTGTTTACAGTTAGAAAGTGTGTTAATTTAGACCTAAGCCCTTCAAGAACTTAGAAATAGCTACACTCAAATGAACTGGTGAGCGGAAAGAGTGTTATCCACCAGAGACATGCTACAGATACAACAACAGCAATAACCAAGCAATACATTGATCATAACACACTACATCAAGGTGACACAGAGAATACATATATGGCACATTCATTTCACACACTGACACTTTCCTTGCTTTCCACTTGGCAAAACTATGAAGCCCAACAACAATATCAGGAGATCATGCAAGTTGAGGCTCAATACTACATCTAGCCAAGGCCACAAGTCATGCCTGGCTCACTGTTGCTCCTACACATTGTTTATCAGCTTGAGTTTGGTGAATGAGCGCTGTGCAGAGGCGACAGTGGCAGGGATTGTTAGCAGAATGGGCAGGCTGACAGATACATTTGGGAAGAGTCCTCCTAGTCTGCACTCTGTCAAGCAATTCAAAAGCTTGGTGATTCATCTGCTTGATTTTGTTCTGATCAATCTGAACTGCTGTGCTAGGTTAGGTCAGGTCAGGTTAGGTCAGGTTAGGTTAGGTTCAGGTTAGGTTAGGTTAGGTTAGGTCACGTCAGGTTGGTTTGGTACGTTTAGGTTTAGGTTAGGTTAGGTTAGGTCGGGAAAGGGTTTGGTTAGGTTAGGTTTAGGTCAGGTCAGGTTAGGTTAGGTAGTCAGGTTAGGTCCAGCTGGTTTAGTTACGCAGTAGTAGCAGTTGGTAGTCCAGGGTTTAGAGGCAACTAGCTGCCCCACCCGATAAACTTTTTCAGTTAGTTCGTGTCCATCTGTTTCAGTTCTAGACCAGCCAAGCAAACCTCTGTTTGATGGGTCCTGTGGGCCCATCAAAGCCTCAATGGGCCCCCCAGGATCCCAAGGGCCCCGTGGTAAATGCCCAGCAGACCCCCCCTCTCGGTGGCCTGTGTGTGTGTGTGAGGATTAGAGAGAGAGAGAGATTTTAAAGATAGCTTTCTCACATACGCCAGAATCTTTATTTATTCATTATTTGTTATAAGTTATGAATGTGTGTGTGTGTGTGTGTGTGTGGGGGGGGTGTGTGTGTGTGTTGTGTTGTTGGGGGTGTGTGTTGTGTGTATAGGGTGGGTGCAGGGTGTGTTTTGTGTGTGTAATGTAATGCCTTACTAGGGGGCTGTATGTGTGTGTGTGTGTGTTTTTGTAATGTGTGTTGTGTGTGTGTGTGTGTGTGTGTACATGTGTGTGTGTCCCTGCAGGAGTGTGTGTGTGTGTGTGTGTGTATGCCTTACTATGGGGCTGTATGTTGTGTGTGTGTGTGTACATGTGTGCGTGTGTGTTGTGTGTGTACATGTGTGTGTGTCCCTGCAGGAGTGTGTGTTGTGTGTGTGTGGTGTGTGTATGCCTTACTAGGGGCTGTATTGTGTGTGTGTGGTGTGTACCATGTGTGTGTGTGTGTGTGTGTACATGTGTTTGTCCCTGCAGGAGGTGTGTATGTGTGCTGTGGTGTGTGGTATGCCTTCTAGGGCTTAGTGGGTGGTGTGTGTGTACATGTGTGTGTGTCCCTGCAGGAGTGTGTGTGTGTGTGTGTGTATGCCTTACTAGGGGGCTGTATGTGTGTGTGTGTGTGTGTACATGTGTGTGTGTCCCTGCAGGAGTGTGTGGCGCTGTGTGTGGCTGTGGCAGGACACGAAACGCTGTGTGTGCGACAGCGCGAGGCCATACTCACCCTGCTCTTCAGCCTCATGAAACGCCCCGACCCTGAGCAGCGAGGGGCCATGCTAGCCGGTCTGGGGGCCCTAGCACGTACCCTCGGGGGCCCTTACCTGGAGGCTGAGTTACTACCGCACGTCTGGGGCGGTTTGGGCCACCGACGACCCGAACGACGGTTGTTAGTGGCTGGGGCGGTGGGGGTGTTGGCGCCTCACACCCCCGCCCCGCTGCGTGACTCCCTGCTGTTGTCCACACTGCTGCAGCTGCTGTCCGGGCGGCAGGAGGACGAGGAGGTGCGGGAAGCTGCGTTGAACAGCCTGGCGGTAGTGACAGCGTACCTAGACGACCAGGACAAGGTAATGCAGGTGGTAGAGGTCGTGATACAAGCACTCGCCACCACCACTACCACCACACACACCACACATACCACACACACACCCTCCCCGGGACTCCAACTGGTGGTGTGTGCTGTAGCGGCATGGGCCATGGACCATTGGGGGCACCATGGGGGTCTGTGTGTGTTGTTGGACCCCCTAATGGCCCTGTTACACACACAAGTGGCCGGGGAGACTGAGGGGTCCGTCGTGGCCTGTACGGTCCATGT
>JACEEZ010007797.1:72500-77500 GCA_016584305.1 Chionoecetes opilio | reverse complement strand
GAGAATGGGTGGAGATGAGTGTGTGTGGAGACTAGTGGAGGTTAAAGTGGAGATGAGTGTGTGTGGAGACTAGTGGAGATGAAAAGGGAGATTCAAGTGGAGATGAGGGTGCAGATCTTGCTAACCAAAACACTCTGTCTGTTCTTCATAAGAACATTCACGACTTCTGATCCCATAGACTAAACCTTTCTCCTGATTTCGTGCTATAAGGCTCTGCTATCTGCTATCTGCTATCTGCTAATCAAGTTATCTGCCTCCTCCCTGGACAATGTAACCTCCTCCTCCCTGGACAATGTAACCTCCTCCTCCCTGGACAATGTAACCTCCTCCTCCCTGGACAATGTAACCTCCTCCTCCCTGGACAATGTAACCTCCTCCTCCCTGGACAATGTAACCTCCTCCTCCCTGGACAATGTAACCTCCTCCTCCCTGGACAATGTAACCTCCTTCTCCCTGGACAATGTAACCTCCTTCTCCCTGGACAATGTAACCTCCTTCTCCCTGGACAATGTAACCTCCTTCTCCCTGGACAATGTAACCTCCTTCTCCCTGGACAATGTAACCTCCTTCTCCCTGGACAATGTAACCTTCTCCCTGGACAATGTAACCTCCTCCTCCCTGGACAATGTAACCTCCTTCTCCCTGGACAATGTAACCTCCTCCTCCCTGGACAATGTAACCTCCTTCTCCCTGGACAATGTAACCTCCTTCTCCCTGGACAATGTAACCTCCTCCTCCCTGGACAATGTAACCTCCTTCTCCCTGGACAATGTAACCTCCTTCCCTGGACAATGTAACCCTCCTCCCTGGACAATGTAACCTCCTCCTCCCTGGACAATGTAACCTCCTTCTCCCTGGACAATGTAACCTCCTCCTCCCTGGACAATGTAACCTCCTTCTCCTGGACAATGTAACCTCCTCCTCCCTGGACAATGTAACCTCCTCCTCCCTGGACAATGTAACCTCCTTCTCCCTGGACAATGTAACCTCCTCCTCCCTGGACAATGTAACCTCCTTCTCCCTGGACAATGTAACCTCCTTCTCCCTGGACAATGTAACCTCCTTCTCCCTGGACAATGTAACCTCCTCCCTGGACAATGTAACCTCCTTCTCCCTGGACAATGTAACCTCCTTCTCCCTGGACAATGTAAACCTCCTCCCTGGACAATGTAACCTCCTTCTCCCTGGACAATGTAACCTCCTTCTCCCTGGACAATGTAACCTCCTTCCCTGGACAATGTAACCTCCTTCTCCCTGGACAATGTAACCTCCTTCCTCCCTGGACAATGTAACCTCCTCCTCCCTGGACAATGTAACCTCCTCCTCCCTGGACAATGTAACCTCCTCTCCCTGGACAATGTAACCTCCTTCTCCCTGGACAATGTAACCTCCTCTCCCTGGACAATGTAACCTCCTCCTCCCCTGGACAATGTAACCTCCTTCTCCCTGGACAATGTAACCTCCTTCTCCCTGGACAATGTAACCTCCTTCTCCCTGGACAATGTAACCTCCTTCTCCTGGACAATGTAACCTCCTCCTCCCTGGACAATGTAACCTTCTCCCTGGACAATGTAACCTCCTCCCTGGACAATGTAACCTCCTCCTCGCTCCCTGGACAATGTAACCTCCTTCTCCCTGGACAATGTAACCTTCCTCCCTGGACAATGTAACCTCCTTCTCCCTGGACAATGTAACCCCTCCTCCCTGGACAATGTAACCTCCTTCTCCCTGGACAATGTAACCTCCTTCTCCCTGGACAATGTAACCTCCTTCTCCCTGGACAATGTAACCTCCTTCTCCCTGGACAATGTAACCTCCTTCTCCCTGGACAATGTAACCTCCTTCTCTCCCTGGACAATGTAACCTCCTTCTCCCTGGACAATGTAACCTCCTTCTCCCTGGACAATGTAACCTCCTTCTCCCTGGACAATGTAACCTCCCCTCCCTGGACAATGTAACCTCCTTCTCCTGGACAATGTAACCTCCTTCTCCCTGGACAATGTAACCTCCTTCTCCCTGGACAATGTAACCTCCTTCTCCCTGGACAATGTAACCTCCTTCTCCCTGGACAATGTAACCTCCTTCTCCCTGGACAATTATCTCTCTCTCTCTCCTGACAATCTACTCTCCTCTCTCCCTTCAATTAACCTCTCTCCTCCTGATCAATGTACCCTATCTCTCTCCCCACACCACTACCTCATCATCACACTCCTCCTCCCCACCACCCACACACCACCTCCCACACACACCACTCCACCCACCCACCCACCACACACCCTAGCACCACTCATCTCCACTTCTTCCATCCACCCTCATCTCCATTAATTCCACATGCCCACATCTCCACTTCCACCTTAATCTGCACACTCATCTCCACTTCTTCCATCCACCCTCATCTCCATTAATTCCACCACTCATCTCCACCTCCTCCTCCCATACCTCCACCACCTCCTCCTCCTCTCACACCTCCACCTCCTCCTCCTCCTCTCATACCTCCACCTCCTCCTCCCATACCTCCACCTCCTCTCACAACCTCCACATCCTCCACCACCTCTTCCTCCACCTCCACCTCTCATACCTCCTCCACCTCCTCATTTTCAACGCTAATTATTTTTTATTGTTATTATTATTATTATTATTTTCTAGCTTCTGGTGTCTAGTCTCTATATATTTCTAGAACTTTTATTTGCTATTATTCACACTGGGGATTCATTGATACATGTTAATTATTCTGTTATGTTTATTTCTCATGGCAGCACAAATATATTCATCTTTTAATAGAGTTTTGTGTCTGTCTGTGGGTCGCCTGTGGTGCTATATATCTGTGGGGAGACATCCTGTGGGTCCTGTGGCTGAGAGAGAGAGAGAGAGAGAGAGAGAGACCGTCTGTGGGGTCGCCTGTGGGGCTATATATACTGTGGGTCCTGTGGCTGAGAGAGAGAGAGAGAGAGACTGTCTGTGGGGCTATATATCCTGTGGGGAGACATCCTGTGGGTCCTGTGGCTGAGAGAGAGAGAGCGAGAGAGACCGTCTGTGGGGTCGCCTGTGGGGCTATATATACTGTGGGTCCTGTGGCTGAGAGAGAGAGAGAGAGAGACTGTCTGTGGGGCTATATATCCTGTGGGGAGACGTCCTGTGGCTGAGAGAGAGAGAGACTGTCTGTGGGGCTATATATCCTGTGGGGAGACATCCTGTGGGTCCTGTGGCTGAGAGAGAGAGAGACTGTCTGTGGGGCTATATATCCTGTGGGAGACATCCTGTGAGAGAGAGACTGTCTGTGGGGCTATATATCCTGTGGGGAGACATCCTGTGAGAGAGAGAGAGAGAGAGAGAGAGCTTATATGTTCAGACAATTTCATATACTTCATAAATTTATTATTCTAACTATCTATATTCAGTCTATTTTATTTATTAAGGTCAAAATGCAGCGAGGGAGCCACGCCCCCTGCCTGTCCTGCTATGCTACGGGACAGCTGATTGGTGCATTCCTGGTATCATCACTACCCATCACAATATCTTCACTACTTAACAGCGGCGTGACCACTGGACAGCAATCTTCACTACAGAGGGTGTTTTGATTTTGTCACCCTCTGTAGTGAAGATTGCTGTCCAGTGGTCACGCGCTGTTAAGTAGTGAAGATATTGTGATGGGTGGTGATGATACGAGGAATGCACCAATCAGCTGTCCCGTAGCATAGCAAGGGCAGGCAGGGGGCGTGGCTTCCTCACTGCATTTTGACCCTAATAAATAAAATAGACTACTACTACTACTACCACTACTACTACTACTACTACTACTACTACTACTACTACAGCCAGTGAACAGTTGCTTGCATAACGTCATTTCGTGATTTGTCTGTGTGTGTATGTGTGTGTGTGCGCGCTCCAGGTGACACGGGATGACCTCGTATTGGAACCATTGCTTATCTTGACCTCCTCGTTCCTCCTCCTCCTCTGTCCTGTAATGAGAGAATAATAATAATAATAAGAATAATTTTCGTATCAAATGTCAACAAACAGGTATTTTTCCGGCCATTTTGTAATTTTAAGATGCAATACGTGTGCCTACTATACTACTACTACTACTACTACTACTACTACTACTACTACTACTACTACTACTACTACTATACTACAACACTACTACTACAACAACACTACTACTACTACTACTACTACTACTATTGATACGGCTGTGTTAAGTATATATCCAAGACTCATTCCATCAGTAGTAGTAGTAGCAGTAGCAGTAGTAGTAGTAGCAGTAGCAGTAGCAGTAGCAGTAGTAGTAGTAGTAGTAGTAGTATATTCTGCGAGGCCTTCTCTCTGTATATAAGGTGTGTAGTAGTAGTAGTAGTAGTAGTAGTAGTAGTAGTAGTAGTAGTAGTAGTATACAGTAGTAGTATATTCTGCGAGGCCTTCTCTCTGTATATAAGGTGCTACAAGATTGTTACTGTTGATAATATATTAATAAAACATATGAGGTTACTACTGTTCTTATTAAAATCATCTGAAACTACCATCATTATTATCTATGAGAGAGGGAATGCTACCGTCACCAACACTATAGTCGCCAGGGCAGTTCTGTGGTTAAGCGCCATGCATAGATGAGGAGTGTTAGCATCACTACAGCCTTGTATGTGCCACTGTAGACAGGTACATCATATAAACTACTGCTTGTATGTGCCACTGTAGACAGGTACATCATATAAACTACTGCTTGTATGTGCCACTGTAGACAGGTACATCATATAAACTACTGCTTGTATGTGCCACTGTAGACAGGTACATCATATAATCTACAGCTTGTATGTGCCACTGTAGACAGGTACATCATATAAACTACTGTGCATGTCTCTACAGTGGCACATACAAGGCTGTAGTGATGCTAATACTCCTTATATATGCATGGTGCCTGGCGACATTACTGCACTGGCGACTATAGTGTATGCATGGCTGCCTGGCAAAGAGGCGAACCAGTAACTACCGGCGGGGGAAGG
>JACEEZ010007797.1:42500-60000 GCA_016584305.1 Chionoecetes opilio | reverse complement strand
TTGGGGAATCAAGCTGGGAGTGTTTTCAGGGAGTTCCCAGACACCTTTTTTTGTCCATCATTCCCCATAGGAGGCGCCGGGAGGGAGTAACATTTGTCCAGGGGCGTGACGGATGCAAGACACTGCCAACTTCTCTGTCTTGCACTGTAGATATCTATACTTCTCTCTCTCTCTCTCTCTCTCTCTAAATATCCTCTTTAAATAATCTCTCTAAGTATCTCTCTAAATAATCTCTAAGTATCTCTCTAAATATCCTCTTAATTCTATATCTCTCTAAATAATCTCTAAGTATCTCTCTCTCTCTCTCTCTAAATAATCTCTAAGTATCTCTCTCTCTCTCTCTAAATAATCTCTAAGTATCTCTCTAAATATCCTCTCTAAATAATCTCTAAGTATCTCTCTCTCTCTAAATAATCTCTAAGTATCTCTCTAAATATCCTCTCTAAATAATCTCTAAGTATCTCTCTCTTATCCTCTAAATAATCTCTAAGTATCTCTCTCTAAATATCCTCTCTAAGTATCTCTCTAAATATCCTCTCTAAATAATCTCTAAGTATCTCTCTCTAAATAATCTCTAAGTATCTCTAAATAATCTCTCTAAATATCCTTTAAATAATCTCTAAATATCCTTTAAATAATCTCTAAGTATCTCTCTATACTCTCTAAATAATCTAAGTATCTCTCTCTCTCTAAATATCCTCTCTAAATAATCTCTCTAAGTATCTCTCTAAATATCCTCTCTAAATAATCTCTCTAAGTATCTCTCTAAATATCCTCTTTAAATAATCTCTTAAATCTCTCTCTCTAAATATCCTCCTTAAATAATCTCTAAGTATCTATCTCTCTCTCTCTCTCTAAATATCTATCTATCTATCTTGCTATATTTATCTCTCTAAATATCCTTTAAATAATATCTATCCATCTATCTTACTATACCTCTCTCTCTCTCTCTCTCTCTTCTACTTTCCTATCTTCCTCTCTAAATATCTCTATCTATCTTACTATATCTCTCTCTCTCTGGCTGTCTGTGTCTATCTATCTGTCTGTCTCTCTCTCACAGACACACACACACACACACACACCTACTCTCTCTCTCTCTCTCTCCCTCACCTCGCGATCCAGAGCACTCCACTTCTCGGCAATCTCATTCACCCCCAGCTTGGGGTCCTCATGCGCCGGCAAGGACTCCTGGGCCGCCCTCTTCTCATCAAGCCATTTCTGTGGGGGCCGGGATGAATAGGTGCTAGTGAATTAGTTGTAGGGTGAATAGAAGTGTGGTGTGATGGTGATTGGTGTTTAGGGTGTTTTTAGGGTGCGTTAGGGTGAATTAGGGTGTTGTTAGGGTGAATTAGGGTGTGTTAAGTGTGTACCAGGGTGTGTTAGGGGGAATTAGGGTGCGTGGAAATGTTTTGAGGGTGAATTAGGGTGTGTTGAAGTGTTTTGAGGGTGAATTAGGGTGTGTTAGGGTGCGTTGAAGTGTTTTTAGGGTGAATTAGGGTGCGTTGAAGTGTTTTTAGGGTGAATTAGGGTGCGTTGAAGTGTTTTTAGGGTGAATTAGGGTGTGTTAGGGTGAATTAGGGTATGTTCAGGTGTTTTAGGGTGTGTTCAGGTGTTTTTAAAGTGTGTTAAGGTGAATTAAGGTGCGTTGAGGTGTTGTTAGGGTCTTTTAGGGTGCGTTGAGGTGTGTTAGGGTGTGTTACGGTGAATTAGGGTGTTTGTAGGGTGCGTTAGGGTCAATTAGAGTGCGTTGAGGTGTTTTTAGGGTTGGTGCTAGGTGAATTAGGGTGCGTTAGGGTGCTTTTTAGGGTGCGTTGGGATGAATTAGGGTGCGTTAGGGTGAATTAGAGTGCGTTAGGGTGAATTAGGGTGCGTTAGGGTGCTTTTAGGGTGCGTTAGGGTGCGTTGAGTGATTTCTAGGGTGTGTTAAGAGTGTGTTAGGGTGGTAGGAGTCAGTTATTGTTTGTTCAAGCCATTTTTTTAATTTTTTTTTTATTGCAAAGAACTGGTCAAGGGTAAACAAATAAAAGGTGTGTGGTGTTTTGTGTGGTGTGTGGTGTGGGTGTTGGTGTGTGGTGGTGGTGTGTGGTGTGTGTTGGTGTGTGGTGTGTTGTGTGGTCAATTACTATATACAACTTAATACATACTTTACTTTACAAATACTAATACATACCATACTAGATACATACATAGATACACATACATACATACATAGATACATACATGCTTCCTCGCTCTATCTCTCTCTCTATTTCTCTCTCACACACCTAAATCCTCTCTGTGTTCTCTCTCACACAGAACCTCTCTCTCTCTCTCTGTTCTCTCTCACTCACTCTCATACATCCAAATCCTCTGTGTTCTCTCTCACACAGAACCTCTCTCTCTCTCTCTCTCTTCACACACACACAGAACTCTCTCTCTCTCTCTCTCTGTTCTCTCTCTCACACAGAACCTCTCTCTCTCACCTGCGTGCTCAGGATCAGGTCTTGCAGGGTGGACATCTCCACGTCAGTAAACAGCTGGAGGTCTGGCGGCGCCTCTCGGGACCTTTGCAAGAACGTGGAGGAGCCGTTCAGCATATCCAGAAGGGCCTGTGTGTGGGGGGGAAAGGGGGTGTTAACTGTGTGGGGGGGGAAGGGGGGGGTCTGTGTGTGTGTGTGTGTGTGTGGGCCATGAGTTAAGACAGTGGGGGGGTCCCGTCTCCTTGTCTCAATGGGTCAATCTTAGCTTTCAAAACATGACTACTTTTGGCATCTATAATTTCACTGTCCAGGCTATTCCACTACTACTACTACTACTACTACTTACTACTGCTACTACTACTACTACTACTACTACTGTCCAGGCTATTCCACATATCAATGCACTGATAGGGAATGCTGTACTGAAACATTAGAACCTAAGGAAGCTACAAGAGGCTGGGAGACCTACACGTGGTGGTGGTGGTAGTAGTAGTAGTAGTAGTAGTAGTAGTAGTAGTAGTAGTAGTAGTAGTAGTAGTAGTAGTAGTAGTAGTAGTAGTAGTAAGAACCTCAGGAAGCTACAAGAGGCTGGGAGACCTACACGTGGTAGTTCCTGTCACCTAACACTACCTACATCCACCTTTCATCCCCATCCATAACACTGTCCAGCCTCCTTTTAAAGCTCCCTAATGACTCCCCACTAACTACCTGTCTACTGAGTCCATGCCAATCATTCACCACCCTATTTGTGAACCAGTTTAGCCTCCTTTTAAAGCTCCCTAATGACTCCCCACTAACTACCTGTCTACTGAGTCCATGCCAATCATTCACCACCCTATTTGTGAACCAGTTTAGCCTCCTTTTAAAGCTCCCTAATGACTCCCCACTAACTACCTGTCTACTGAGTCCATGCCAATCATTCACCACCCTATTTGTGAACCAGTTTTCCCTATTTCCTTTCTAAATCTACGCCCTTCCAGCTTGAATCCGTGACTTCTTGTTCTACCCTGGTTAAAAGCCGTGACAACTTTTCCTACCTCTCCTTTATTAAATCCCTTTATCCACTTAAACACTTCTATCAGATCGCCCCTTACTCTGCGTCTCTCGAGGGAGTGTAACTTTAATAACTTCAATCTCCTCTCATAACTAAAGTGACGCATCCCTTGTATCATGTTGGCCATTTATCCAGGCTGTCTTTCAAGGGTGTGTGTGTTTGTGTGTGTTGTGTGTTGTCGTGTGTGTTGTATGTGTGTGTGTGTGAGGCTAGTTGTTTACCTAGTTGTGTTTTACAGGGCCTGAGCTACACTGGTGGGGTCCTGTCGTGTGTGTGTGTGTGTGTGTGTGTGTGTGTGTGTGTGTGTGTGTGTGGTGTGTGTGTGTTTACCTAGCTGTGTTTACCTAGTTGTGTTTTACAGGGCCTGAGCTACACTGGTGGGGTCCTGTCTGTGTGTGTGTGTGTGTGTGTGTGTGTGTGTGTGTGTGTGTGTGTGTGTGTGTGTGTGTGTGTGTATTCCTGTAGTAGTATTTTGCAGGGCCTGAGCTACACTGGTGGGGTCCTGTGTGTGTGTGTGTGTGTGTGTGTGTGTGTGTGTGTGTGTGTGTGTGTGTGTGTGTGTGTGTGTGTGTGTGTGTGTGTGTGTGTGTGTATTCCTGTAGTAGTATTTTGCAGGGCCTGAGCTACACTGGCGTGGCCCCGTCTCCATAGGTACATGTAATCATTCCTGCTTAGTGGTTAGTGTTGGGGGAAGCCACCACCCCGGGAGGCGGGTCACAAACCCCCGGCTAACACCCCACACCCATTCACTGCTGGGTGGACAGGGGCTCGGGTTTTAAGGAGACCGCCCGTCTGTCTTCGCTCCGCCCGGGGATCGAACCCGGGACTTCTCGGTTGTGAGCCGAGTGTGCTTCCCCTACACTACGGAGTTCCCTGTGTGTGTGTGTGTGTGTGTGTGTGTGTGTGTGTGTGTGTGTGTGTATAGATAGACAGAGAGAAAGAAAGATATGTAGATAGCTAGATATAAAGAGAGAGAGAGAGAGAGAGAGAGAGAGAGAGAGAGAAGAGAGAGAGAGAGAGAGAGAGAGAGAGAGAGAGAGAGAGAGAGAGAGAGAGAGAGAAGAGAGAGAGAGAGAGATGAGAGAGATGGAGAGAGACAGAGAGAGAGAGAGAGAAAGAGAGAGACAGGAGAGAGAGAGAGAGAGAGAGAGAGAGAGAGAGAGAGAGAGAGAGAGAGAGAGAGAGAGAGAGAGAGAGAGAGAGAGAGAGAGATCTAAAGGGAATGTATGGTTTTTTAGGATATTGAAAAGAGAATTTTTGTAATATTTTTATTATTATTATTATTATTATTATTATTATTATTATTATTATTATCATTGTGACTAGTATTCTCATTAAAATTTGAAGCCATACATTCCCTTTAACTCTACGCTAAGAATCTCCAGGTCGTGTGTGTGTGTGTGTGTGTGTGTGTGTGTGTGTGTGTGTGTGTGTGTGTGTGTGTTTTAATACTGTGATTATTTCGTCCTTTTAAAATTAAGTAGGTATATATTTTTTTATTGGCACACACACACACACAACACACACACACACACACACTCACGACACACACACACACACATAAGACACAGCTAATGAAGAACTGTTTCTCACAACAACACACCCTAACACGACAACACGTACACACACACACACACGTACACGACACACCACACACACACACACACACACACACACACACACACACACACACACACACACACACACACACACCACAACTAAAATTGACACCGGAAAACTCTAGATCCTTCGAAGGACAAGCGACACACACACACACACACACACACACACACACACCCCACACGCACACACACACACACACGCACACACACACACATATACATACTAGTTTTTATAAATATAGATTTTTATCCATTTTGAAAATAAAAACAGGGTGAAATAGGGTTGTATAAGGGTGAAATAGGGTTGTATAAGGGTGAAATAGGGTGAAATAGGTTGTATAAGGGAAATAGGTTGTATAAGGGCGAAATAGGGTGAAATAGGGTTGTATAGGGTACATAGGGTGAAATAGGGTTGTATAAGGGTGAAATAGGGTGAAATAGGGTTGTATAAGGGTGAAATAGGGTTGTATAAGGGTGAAATAGGGTGTATAGGGTGAATAGGGTGTTAACGGTACATAGGGTGAAATAGGGTTGTATAAGGGTGAAATAGGGTTGTATAAGGGGAAATAGGGTTGTATAAGGGTGAAATAGGGTTGTATAGGGCGTATAGGGTGTATAAGGCGTAATAGGGTTGTATAAGGGTGAAATAGGGTTGTATAAGGGTGAAATAGGGTTGTATAAGGGTGAAATAGGGTTGTATAAGGGTGAAATAGGGTTGTATAAGGGTACATAGGGTGAAATAGGGTTGTATAAGGGTGAAATAGGGTTGTATAAGGGTAATAGGGTTGTATAGGGTGAAATAGGGTTTGTATAAGGTACATAGGGTGAAATAGGGTTGTATAAGGGTGAAATAGGGTTGTATAAGGGCGAAATAGGTGCAATAGGGTTATATAAGGGTGCAATAGGGTTGTATAAGGGTCATAGGGTGAAATAGGGTTGTATAAGGGTGAAATAGGTTGATAAGGTGAAATAGGGTTGATAAGGGTGAAATAGGGTTGTATAAGGTGAAATAGGGTTGTATAAGGGTACATATGGGTGAAATAGGGTTGTATAAGGGTGAAATAGGGTGAATGTTGTATAAGGGTGAAATAGGGTTGTATAAGGGTGAAATAGGGTTGACTAGGGTGAAATAGGGTTGCTATAAGGATGAATAGGGTTGTATAAGGGTACTAGTGAAATAGGGTGTTAGGGTACATAGGGTGAAAAGGGTTGTATAAGGGGAAATAGGGTTGTACAAGGGTGAAATAGGGTTGTATAAGGGTGAAATAGGGTTGTATAAGGGTGAAATAGGGTTGTATAAGGGTGAAACAGGGTTGTATAAGGGTGAAATAGGGTTGTATAAGGGTGAAATAGGGTTGTATAAGGGTGAAACAGGGTTGTATAAGGGTGAAATAGGGTTGTATAAGGGTGAAACAGGGTTGTATAAGGGTACATAGGGTGAAATAGGGTTGTAAATAGGGTGAAATAGGGTTTTATAAGGGTACATAGGGTGAAATAGGATTGTATAAGGGTACATAGGGTAAATAGGGTTGTATAAGGGTGAAATAGGGTTGTATAAGGGTGAAATAGGGTTGTATAAGGGTGAAATAGGGTTGTATAAGGGTGAAATAGGGTTGTATAAGGGTGAAATAGGGTTGTATAAGGGTGAAATAGGGTTGTATAAGGGTGAAATAGGGTTGTATAAGGGTACATAGGGTGAAATAGGGTTGTATAAGGGTGAAATAGGGTTGTATAAGGGTGAAATAGGGTTGTATAAGGGTGAAATAGGGTTGTATAAGGGTAAAATAGGGTTGTATGGGAAATAGGGTTGTTAGGGTACCTAGGGTGAAATAGGGTTGTATAAGGGTGAAATAGGGTTGTATAGGGGTGAAATAGGGTTGTATAAGGGTGAAAATAGGGTTGTATAAGGGTAATAGGGTGAAATAGGGTTGTATAAGGGTGAATAGGGTTGTATAAGGGTACATAGGGTAAAATAGGGTTGTATAAGGGTGAAATAGGGTTGTATAACGGGTGAAATAGGGTTGTATAAGGTGAAATAGGGTTGTATAAGGGTCCATAGGGTGAAATAGGGTTGTATCAGGGTGAAATAGGGTTGTATAAGGGTGAATAGGGTTGTATAAGGGTGCAATAGGGTTTTAGTACATAAGGGTGAAATAGGGTTGTTAGGGTAAGGGTGAAATAGGGTTGTATAAGTCTGGGTGAATAGGGTTGTATAAGGGTGAAATAGGGTTGTATAAGGGTGAAATAGGGTTGTATAAGGGTGAAATAGGGTTGTATAAGGGTACATAGGGTGAAATAGGGTTGTATAAGGGTACATAGGGTGAAATAGGGTTGTATAAGGGTACATAGGGTGAAATAGGGTTGTATAAGGGTACATAGGGTGAAATAGGGACTTGATATCACAGCCGTTACACAACTGAGCCCAGATTCGTGTTCAGCGCCCCATAAACACATCATGACCTGACTGCCCCAACACTAACCCCTCGAGGCCCAGAACGTAATTGCCATTGTAATTTGTGTGCCATTAGACGCTTTGTAGTGAGTCTAAGCAATGTTTTATAGCTATGACCTGTTTAGTATCCTTGTCCACTAACTCATGTGGTATATTCAGTGACTTTTCGTTATTGCATGGCTGACAACAGACCATTTTATATAGCCAAGGAAAGATCTGGGCGTGAAGGGGTTAACATTACTACTACTACTACTACTACTACTACTACTACTACTACTCCTCCTCCTCCTACTACCACTACTACCACTACTACTACAACAGACCATTTTATATAGCCAAGGAAAGATCTGGGCGTCAAGGGGTTAAGGTTCTCAAAAATTCTCATCTAAATCTCAGGCATATCACTCGGCATTTTGGAGACATTATATATATATTTAAATCAATAAAAAATCCATGGCCCTTATGTCAACACTGTATAGAGCATCAAATACCTTACTAGAGAATCTCATTATAACAGGAATGACGAGAGAGAGGAAGAGATAAGAGAGACAGAAGAAGAAACAGGCAGACAGAAGAGACAAAGACTACAGAGAACATAAGACAGGGAGAGAGAGAGAAGAGAGACAGAGAGAGAGAGAGAAGAGACAGAGACAGAGAGAGAAGAGACAGAGAGAGAAAGAGAGAAGAGAGGACAGAGACGAGAGAGAGGAGAGAGAGAGAGAGAGAGAGGAGAGAGGTGGAAATATATAGATGGAGAAAAAAAAAAAATTCTAGTTATATCCTTCTTACAAGCTTCTTCCTCCTTCCTCTTCCTCCTCCTCCTCCTCCAGCATATCTTCCTACACCCCTTGAGCAATAAGACATCCTACACACATCCTACCATCACCTCCTACCCTCCTATCCACCAAGGAAATAGGGAGAAACTGGTTCACAAATAGGGTGGTGAATGATTGGCATGGACTCAGTAGACAGGTAGTTAGTGGGGAGTCATTAGCGAGCTTTAAAAGGAGGCTAAACTGGTTCACAAATAGGGTGGTGAATGATTGGCATGGACTCAGTAGACAGGTAGTTAGTGGGGAGTCATTAGGGAGCTTTAAAAGGAGGCTAAACTGGTTCACAAATAGGGGGTGAATGATTGGCATGGACTCAGTAGACAGGTCGTTAGTGGGGAGTCATTAGGAGCTTTAAAAGGAGGCTAAACTGGTTCACAAATAGGGTGGTGAATGATTGGCATGGACTCAGTAGACAGGTAGTTAGTGGGGAGTCATTAGGGAGCTTTAAAAGGAGGCTAAACTGGTTCACAAATAGGGTGGTGAATGATTGGCATGGACTCAGTAGACAGGTAGTTAGTGGGGAGTCATTAGGGAGCTTTAAAAGAGGCTGGACAGTGTTATGGATGTAGGTAGTGTTAAGTAACAGGAACTACCACTTGTAGGTCTCCCAGCCTCTTGTAGCTTCCTTAGGTTCTCACTACAACTACAACTACTACTACTACTACTACTACTACTACAACTACCACCACCACCATCACGTGTAGGTCTCCCAGCCTCTTGTAGTTTCCTTATGTTCTTACTACAACTACTACTACAACTACTACTACTACTACTACTACTACTACTACTACTACACTACTACTACTACTATCGCCATCATCATCTCTTGCCCTTTTTACTACCACTACTACTACTACTACTACTATTATTATTATTATTACTATTTCTACGCCTGTTACCCCTACCGGACGCCCCGCCAGTACCCCCCAGCGTCCTGCCCCGCCCCGAAAACACCCCCGCCCCCCCACTGCCCCGCGTCAACGTAAAAAAAGCGCGTATTTCGCCAAAACTCGTAAATTTGAGTTTGACGACGAAAAACGTTAAAGTCATGATTAGGAATGATGCGATGATTATGGGAAGGTACGGCAGTGCTTTACGGCGCCTTTTGCTTGCCTGTGTGGCGTCGGGGCGGTCCTGGTGCTCCGAGACGCGGCTACGGATGGGTTCAAAAGGGTCGAAAGTGCCGCCAGTTTGGTTTTGTAGACTGACGCCTCTTGCTCAAAACCCTCGTCGTAGATCCACTCGTCCAGCTGTGGTGGGATGCGAAGGGGTGTGTGAGGGTTACTTAGGGTGCGGGGATGTGTGACGCACCTACACGCACGTACACAGCCTCGCGCGCACACACAGACGCGCACACACACATGTAAACTCAAAAAATGTGAAGAAATTGATATCACACCCACACACACCCTCATACACTTTTGGCTGTGTGTGGGATGTGAAGGGTGGTGTGAGGGTTAGTTAGGGTGCGGGGATGTGTGACGCACCTACACGCACGTACACAGCCTCCGCGCACACACACACGCGCACACACACACGTAAACACACAAAAACCACAAAAATCACACAAATATCGAGACCCAGAACGTAATTTCCATTGTAATTTGTGTACCATTAGATGATTTTAATGACTATAAGCAATGTTTTAATAGCTATGACCTGTTTAGTAGCCTTGTCCACTAGGTAATGTGGTATATTCAGTTAGTTATCGTAGTTTTATGGTGACTAGACGATTTTATGTAGCCAAGGAAAGATCTGGGCGTCAAGGGTTAAGTCTTAAGACACTCATACACACAGACAAAAATTAAACATTTAGAATAGATATAAACAATAAAATAAACAATATATACATACATATCAAAAAAATGTGAAGGTAGAGCTAGGACACAAAAACCTAAAAAACAAAATTCAAAATAAAACAATAAAAAAATCTAAAAATCTATAAGAATCTAACAACAAAAACAAAAAAAAAAAAAAAAATCTCAAAAATCTATAAGAATCTCAACAAAAACCTAAAAAAAAACTCAAAAAATCTCAAAAAATCTATAAGAATCTGACAACAAAAACCTAAAAAAAAAAAAACTCAAAAAATCTATAAGAATCTGACAACAAAAACCTAAAAAAAAAAAAAAAAAACTCAAAAATCTATAAGAATCTGACAACAAAAACCTAAAAAAAAAAAAAAAACTCAAAAAATCTATAAGAATCTGACAACAAAAACCTAAAAAAAAAAAAAAAAAAATCTCAAAAAATCTATATGAATCTGACAACAAAACCTAAAAAAAAAAAAAAAAAATCTCAAAAAATCTATAAGAATCTGACAACAAAACCTAAAAAAAAAAAAAAAAAAAAAAATCTCAAAAAATCTATAGAATCTGACAACAAAAACCTAAAAAAAAAAAAAAAAAAAAATCTCAAAAAATCTATAGAATCTGACAACAAAAACCTAAAAAAAAAAAAAAAAATCTCAAAACAAAAATCTAAAAAACCTAAAAAAAAATCTCAAAAAATCTATAAGAATCTGACAACAAAAACCTAAAAAAAAAAAAAAAAATATCTCAAAAAATCTATAAGAATCTGACAACAAAAACCTAAAAATAAAAATAATAAAATCTCAAAAAATTACAATATGCGCCAAAATATTGTTCGCGACATCATAACACAGCGCTTCCATACGGGAATTCAGAAAATGTATTCTATGGCAGACTAGTGACTTCCGAGAGAGCTATCTTACATCTGGCAGCTTGTTTAAGGCACGGGCAGTCCATCAAGACCGTTGAGGAATGTTCAGATGCCACTTGTCAATTATAGACCAAGCATTTAAAAAAGTATCGCCTTCCTTCCCGCGAGTAATTTGAACAGAGGCGCGTTGGTATAACTATCAGTTTGCATAAGGGGGCAGGAAAGACCTAACAAAGGAGCAAATTATAGTTATTGTATCTCTACACAAGGCAGAGAGGCCAGTGCAAGAAATATCTAGGATTGTGGATGTTACGAGGAGATGTGTGCTGAAGTGTGGAGAGTCGTGAAAGGTGGCGGGGTGTCGCATGTACTGTACTGTAGGTAAGGATATATTTATGGCAACTCTCCGTGACCTCCCCATATAAATACTGTTCCCACGTGACCCCGGATCTCACTTACTCACCTTGCCCTCACTCTACTCGGAGGTCACACACTCCTCGCCTTTGGGCAGACCACGTGGCAACCCCAACACATCTCCTGTACTGCTGTTCCTCCTGACCAATATATCATCTGTCGTCAATCTACAAGTTGAGTACTCATTACCGACACACACATATTTATACGGACGCAGAGACGATACACAGACCTTTAAGACCACACATGCCTCCGAGCCTGCCGCACTCACCACAAGCTACCTAGCGCCCGCCACACTCTCATCTCCTGCTTCCAGCCACGTCACCACTCCTCATTGTACTGTTGAAGGGGTTTCTCTTGCCCACTGGTGAGGAGCGCGATGTGTGACCTCAGAGTAGAGTGAGGGCGACAGATAGTAGATTTATATGGGTAGGTCACGGAGAATTGCCATAAAAAACACCCTTCCCTACAGTGCAGTACAGTGACAACACATAAGAATAGGCCACGGTGAGGATGCAAAACATCAGCAAGCACCCTGAATGTTATGAAACGTCAAGTCGATGCCCATCCTCAAATAAGAGCAAGAAAATGTTCGCGATATGACTGCATTCTCGCCGTGGCCACTTCTTACGTTACAGTGTCGCCACCCTTCACGAAACTCTCCACCCACTTCGCACACATCTCCTTGTAACACCCACACTCCTTGCTTACGATGTGGGGATGAGCGCACACACACACACACACCACACACACCTGCGTACACAGCTGTCGTACATCCTCCCGCTGCTGCTGCGTGGAAGCTGCTTCGTACTCTTTCTGCCACAGCTTGTCCTGCGCGTCAAGGATGTAACTTTCCAGGCTGTTTCGGGCAGCTTCTCTCTCCCAGCGGGCCTTTTCGGTCTTATGGATGTCCTCCAGTCTGTTTGTGTGTGGGGAGAGAGAGAGAGAGAGAGAGAGAGAGAGAGAGAAGGAGAGAGAGAGAGAGAGAGAGAGAGAGAGAGAGAGAGAGAGAGAGAGATAGTATTTAGAGTATTGTTAGAGGATATTTGTGTGACAGAGAGAGAGAGAGAGAGAGAGAGAGAGAGAGAGAGAAGAGAGAGAGAGAGAGTTACATAAGATCAAATTCAATATAATCACAATAAAATACATTAAAGCCATTATCTCATTTCTCTCTCTCTCTCTCTCTCTCTTCTCTCTTCTTAACAACATCTCTCTCAAACTAAATGTCTCTCTCTCTCTCTCTCTCCCTGTCTGTCTGTCTCTCTGCCTCTGTCTCTCTCTCTCCTTCCCTCTCATAATATCCTTCTCTCTCTCTCTCTCTCTCTCTCTCTCTCTCTCTCTCTCTACTCTCTCTCTCTCTCTTCCCTCTTCTCATCCTTCCCTCTCTCTCTCTTGTCTCATAATATCCTACTCTCTCTCTCTTGTCTCATAATATCCTCCTCTCTCCTCCCCCCCTCCCTCTCCTCTCTCTCTCTCTCTCTCTCTCTCTCTCTCACTCTCTCACTTGGTCTGGGAGGCCTTCAATTTATCAGCGGAAAGTTCGGGCAAGTCGAGCAAAGTTATCGTGAAGTTCAATTCCTCCTTGATAACTTCCTGCCTCATCTTAACTTCCTTGCCTCCTCCTCCTCCTCCTCCTCCTCCTTCCTCCTTCTTCTTCTCCTCCTTCGTCTTCTTCTCCTCCTCTTCTTCCTTCTTCGTTTCTTCCGTTTCGGATTTATTCTCGTCTTTGGCGGTTTTGTTGACGTTTCCTTCGGCTGTTTCGTCCTTTTTGTCCTCGGTGCCTGGAGAGTGATTAGAGAGTGATTAGAGAGAGTGATTAGAGAGTGATTAGAGAGAGAGAGTGATTAGAGAGAGAGAGAGAGAGAGAGAGAGAGAGTAGAATGATGATAGAGATCTGAAGAGAGGAGAGAGAGAGAGAGACGAGAGAGAGACGAGAATGAGAGAGAGAGAGAGAGAGAGAGAGAAAGTATAAACATCGAAAAGAATGCTACAGAAGCAAAAGACACACATTGAGAGAGAGAGAGAGAGAGAGAGAGAGAGAGAGACGAGAGAGACGAGAGAGAGAGAGAGAGAGGAGAGAGAGAGAGAGAGAGAGAGAGAGAGAGACAGAGACAGAGACAGAGACAGAGACAGAGAGAGAGAAGAGACGAGAGAGAGAGAGACAGAGACAGAGACAGAGACAGAGACAGAGAGAGAGAGAGAGAGAGAGACAGAGGAGAGAGACCACTACCAATAATAATAATAATAATAATAATAAAAAATAATAATAAAATAGAAATAACAAAGATAATAAAATAATCTTCCCCATGTAGTGCGTATGTATGTTACGTTTCAAAAAGTCTACATACACACATATATATGGGCGTGTGCGTATGTGTGTGCGCGTCGAGTCTCTACATACGTACACATATATATGGGCGTGTGCGTGTGTGTGCGCGTCGAGTCTCTACATACGTACATGCATCTGAGAGCTACATGTGTGTGTGTGTGTGTGTGTGTGTGTGTGTGTGTGTGTGTGTGGTGGTTGTGGGTGTTGTGTGTGGTGGTGGGTGTACAAATTTAGTCATATTACCATAAGCTGGCAACCCACTGAAGGAGGAGAGAGGAGGAGGAGGAGGGAGGAGGAGGAGGAGGAGGGGGGGAGGAGGAGGTGGAGGAGGGGAGAGGAAGGAGGAGGAGGAGGTGGAGGAGGAGGAGGAGGAGGAGGGTGGAGGAGGAGGAGGAGGAGGAGGAGGAGGGGAGGGTGAGGGAGGAGGAGGGGAGGAGGGGGAGGAGGAGGGGAGGAGGAGAGGAGGAGGAGGAGGAGGAGGAGGAGGAGGAGGAGGAGGAGGAGGAGGATGGTCTGTAAACAAAATCTATGGAGCAGTATTAGTCAAGTATCTTTAAAAAGAGAGAGAGAGAGAGAGAGAGAGAAGAGAAGAGAGAGAGAGAGAGAGAGAGAGAGAGAGAGAGAGAGAAGAGAAGAGAGAGAGGAGAGAGAGAGAGAGAGAAAACACACCCACACCCTCTCTCCACACCCACACCCAGACACCCCCCCCCCCCCACAACACACACACACAACACACCAACCACTCAGACCTATATCTCTCCTCACACACACAACCCCCCACCCCACACACTCCTCCACACCCACACCCACACCACACACACTCTCTCCACACCCACCCACACCCACACACAGGTAGAGAGAGATACAGAGAGAGACAGATAGAGATACATAAACACACACCCACACACACAGACACTCTCTCTCCACACACACCCACCACCCACACACACACTCTCTCCTCACACCCACACACACACCACACACAGACAGGTAGAGAGATACAGAGACAGATATACATAAAAAAAAACCCACCCACACACACTCTCTCCACCCCCCCCCACACACCCACACCCAGACACACCCTCTCTCTCCACACACCCACACCCACACACACCCCCACCCACAGTGCCATAACTACAGTGCCACAAGACGCCCATACACCTATCTACAGTTACCTGCGAAAAGCTTACTGATCGTGCTGCCCAGGCGTGACAGGGTGGACTCCTCCTCCTCGCCCCCCCCAGCGGTGCCTCCAGGGGCCTCCACCGCCACACTGCGCTCAAACACGGCCTCCATGCCCCCCAGCAGCAGCACCCCTGAGTCGTCCAGCTGGAAGTGGGCCTGAGGGGAGGAGGGGGAGGAAGGGGGAGTTAGAAAATGAGTAAACATCAGAAATAATGATAATATAACGTAAGATAAAATGTCTGGGGAAATTTAGGGTCTGGGGAAATTTAGGGTCTGGGGAAGGAAATTTAGGGTCTGGGGAAATTTAGGGTCTGGGGAAGGAAATTTAGGGTCTGGGGAAATTTAGGGTCTGGGGGAGGAAATTTAGGGTCTGGGGGAGGAAATTTAGGGTCTGGGGAGGAAATTTAGGGTCTGGGGAGGAAATTTAGGGTCTGGGGGAGGAAATTTAGGGTCTGGGGAGGAAATTTAGGGTCTGGGGGAGGAAATTTAGGGTCTGGGGAAGGAAATTTAGGGTCTGGGGGAAATTTATGGTCTGGGGAAGGAAATTTAGGGTCTGGGGGAGGAAATTTAGGGTCTGGGGGAGGAAATTTAGTGGTCTGGGGGAAGGAAATTTAGGTCTGGGGAGAAATTTAGGGTCTGGGGAGGAAATTTAGGGTCTGGGGAAATTAGGGTCTGGGGAAGGAAATTTAGGGTCTGGGGAGGAAATTTAGGGTCTGGGGGAGGAAATTTAGGGTCTGGGGGAGGAAAATTAGGTCTGGGAAGGAAAATTTAGGGTCTGGGGGAGGAAAATTTAGGGTCTGGGGAAGGAAATTTAGGGTCTGGGGGAGGAAATTAGGGTCTGGCGGAAGGAAATTTAGGGTCTGGGGAGGAAATTTAGGGTCTGGGGAGGAAATTTTAGGGTCTGGGGAGGAAATTTAGGGTCTGGGGGAGAAATTTAGGGTCTGGGGAAGGAAATTTAGGGTCTGGGGAAGGAAATTTATGGTCTGGGGGAGGAAATTTAGGGTCTGGGGAAGGAAATTTAGGGTCTGGGGAAGGAAATTTAGGGTCTGGGGGGAAAATTATGGGTCTAGGGGAGGAAATTTAGGGTCTGGGGGAGGAAATTTAGGTCTGGGGGAAATTTATGGTCTGGGGAAATTTAGGGTCTGGGGGAAATTTAGGGTCTGGGGGAGGAAATGTAGGGTCTGGGGGAGGAAATTTAGTCTGGGAAATTTAGGGTCTGGGGAAATTTATTTGGGTCTGGGGAAATTTAGGGTCTGGGAAATTAGGGTCTGGGAAATTTAGGGTCTGGGGGAGGAAATTGTAGGGTTGGGGGAGGAAATTAGGGTCTGGGGGAGGAAATTTAGGGTCTGGGGAGGAAGACACACACACACACAACACACCGACCCCCCCCACAGAGAGACACACCCACTCCCACAGACACATTCACCCACAAGCACACCCACAGACCCCCCCACAGACACCCAGATTACAGACACCCCCCACCCCCACACACACCAGACAACCCCCCCAACCCCACACAAGACACCCCCCACCCCCACCCAGACACCCACCACCACAACAGACACAACACACCATGACACACCACCCACACCACACACCACACACACATGACGACACACAACACAACACACACCACACACACACCACACACACAGCTACCTTAATGCCCTTGGGTTCATGTGCCCTCTTCAGTGTGTTTGGCCAGGGCTGCCGTCACGCCCCCCACCTCCACCCTAGCCAGACTTGCACACTGGCCATCCTAGGGTGAAATAGTGGCGTGTTAGGAGTGTGTTTGGGTGTGTTAGGGTGTGTTTGAGGTGTGTTAGGGTGTGTTAGGGGTGTTTGGGTGTGTTAGGGGTGTTGTTAGGGTGTGTTAGGGTGTGTTTGGGTGTGTTGAGGGTGTTAGGGTGTGTTAGGGTGTGTTTGAGGTGTGTTGGTGTTTTAGGTGCGTTAGGGTGTGTTTGGGGTGTTTGAGGTGTGTTAGGGGTGTTTGGGTGTGTTAGGGTGCGTTAGGGTGTGTTTGAGGTGTGTTAGGGGGTGTTTGGGGTGTTAGGGTGCGTTAGGGTGTGTTTGAGGTGTGTTAGGGTGCGTTTAAGGTGTGTTTAAGGTGTGTTAGGGTGTGTTTGAGTGTGTTAGGGTGTGTTTGAGGGGTGTTAGGGTGTGTTAGGGTGTGTTAGGTGTGTTTGGGTGTGTTTTAGGTGTGTTAGGGTGGTTGGGTGTGTTGGTGTGTTTAGGGTGTGTTTGAGGTGTGTTTGAGGTGTGTTTGAGGTGTGTTAGGGTGTGTTTGGTTGCGTTAGGGGTGTTTGAGGTGTGTTTGGGTGTGTTTGGGTGTGTTTGGGTGTGTTTAAGGGTGTGGTTTGGGTGTGTTAGGTGGTTAGGTGTGTTAGGGGTGTTTTGAGGTGTGTTGGGTGTGTTTGAGGTGTGTTAGGGTGTGTTAGGGTGTGTTGGGTTGTTGGGTTGTAGGTGTGTT
>JACEEZ010007797.1:17500-40000 GCA_016584305.1 Chionoecetes opilio | reverse complement strand
AGTGGCGCCTCCTACGATGATAAACTGTGGGGCGAGATGGGTGTTAGTGTGGGGTTTTTTAGGGGTGTTAGTGTGGGGGGGTTTTCGGGGGGTGTTGGGGGGTGTTAGTGTGTGGGGGTTTTGGGGGGGGTTAGTGTGTGGGGGTGTTGGGGGGGGGGTTAGTGTGTGGTGGTTTTGGGGGGGGTTGGGGGGGTTAGAGGGGTGGGTGGGGGGGTAGTGTGTGTGTGGGGGGGTAGTGTGTGTGTGGGGGGGTAGTGTGTGTGGGGGGGGGGGGGTTGAAGGAGGGACGGAGGGAGATGAATTAAGACCTGTTCCCACCATCCCGCTTGTACGGCCATCATCGTCACCATCATCACCGCTGGAGTGGTATTTGTGGTAGCCGGACAGTTGGCACCTCCGCTACAGAGGACACTGCCGAGTGGGAGACGACGACTCGATTTGAACTTGTACGGCGGTGCGGCAGACTTTGTGGCGACGTCTTTGTTGTTATAGGGCGGCCGTAGAAGCAGGATAGTGGGAACCGGGCTTAGGATTAAAGTTTTTTTCACACACACACACACACACACACACACAATTTTTTCGTTTTTTAGATTTATATATACACACGAACCTCGATTCCCCGGATATCGGATTTGCCGGACAAAATCTGAGGTCCGGGGATATGTCGGTCTCGGGCAATTTTTTTTTTTTTTTTTTTTTTTTTTTTTTGTTTATTTATTTTTATTTTTTTTATTTATTTATTTATTTATTTATTATTTATTTAATTTTTTTTTTTTTTTTTTTTTTTTTTTTTTTAAACTTGCGGTTCCCGGACCAGTGCTCCCCCTATTAGTCCGGGAAATCGAGGTTTGTGTATATTTTGATTAGTGAATTACATATACATATATTCTCTCTCACACACCCACCCACCAACCCACACACCCATACCCACCCACCCACACACCCACCCACCACACACCCATACACCCACCTGGTCCAGAGATGAGATATCCATGCCTGCGGATATCAGTGCAGCATCCACAGGGCCCCGCACACCCTCGAACAGATCCGCACACATCTCCTCAAACTCCTCACGCTTGACATGGTGTTTGAAGTCCTCCTCGTCAAGCACCCCTTCAACCTGTTAAGAGGAAGACATAGGAATACATAGGAATACATAGGAATACATAGACTTGACATGGTGGTTTAAGTCCTCCTCATCAAGTACCCCTTCAACCTGTTAAGAGGAATACATAGGAAGACATAGGAATACATGAAGAAGAGGAGGAGGAGGAGGAGGAGGAGGAGGAGGAGGAGGAGGAGGAGGAGGAGGAGGAGGAGGAGGAGGAGGAGGAGGAGGAGGAGGAGCAGGAGGAGGAGGATACCATGCCCCTAAAGAAGATAGGAACATGGAAGCTTTGTAGTGATGAATGAGAGGAGGAGGAGGAGGAGGAGGAGGAGGAGGAGGAGGAGGAGGAGGGAGGAGGAGAGGAGAGGAAGAGGGAGGAGGAGGAGGAGGAGGAGGAGGAGGAGGTAGGAGGAGGAGGGAAAGGAGGATGATGGAGGAGGGAGGAGGAGGAGGCAGGAGGAGGAGGAAGATGCCGTAAAGAAGAAGGAACAGGAAGCTTTGTAGTGATGAATGAGAGGAGGAGGAGGAGGAGGAGGAGGAGGAGGAGGAGGAGGAGGAGGAGGAGGAAGAGGAGGAGGAAGAGGAGGAGAATTCAAACATGAAAAATAATAATAATAATAATAATAATAATAATAATAATAATAATAATAATAACAACAATAACAATAATAATAACAACAACAACAAAACTTTCCCCAATGAATTAAAACGTCAAAAAATCAACCCTTTCGGCCCACCTGACTGAGATGTTCCGAATTGGCCGAAAGCACCTTGGCCATGCGTCCGGCCTCCTTCAGTAGCTTGGCCATGGCCCGAGGGGAGTCATACACACTGTTGGAAGTCTTCTTGGTGGCCTCGAACTTCTTGGCCAGGTGGTCGCGAAGCCTCAACTGCATGGCCAACCCTCCTAGCAGACGGTCATACCTGTGAAGGGTGCGTTAGGGTCTGTTAGGAGTGCGTTAGAGTGTCTGAGGAGTGTTTGGGTGTGTTTGGGTGTGTTTGAGGTGTGTTACGGTGTGTTAGGGTGTGTTAGGGTGTGTTTGAGGTGTGTTAGGGGTGTGTTGAGGTGTGTTGGAGTCTGTTTGGGTGTGTTTGGGTGTGTTTGAGGTGTGGTTGTTAGGGTGGGTGTTTAGGTGTGTTTGGGTGTGTTGGGTGTTTGGGGTGTTTGAGGTGTTTTGAGGTGTTTGGGTGTGTTAGGGTGGTTTGAGTGTGTTTGATGTGTTGTGTTTGGGTGTGTTTGGGTGTGTTACGGTGTGTTGGGTGTGTTAGGTGGTTGGGTGTGTTTGGGTGTGTTAGGGTGTGTTGAGGTGTGTTGAGTTGTTTGGGTGTGTTAGGGTGGTTTAGAGGTGTTTGGTGTGTGTTGGGGTTTAGGTGTTAGGTGTAGGTTTATGGTTGAGAGGGTCCACGTGTTTGGTGGCTTTGAGTTGAAGCTACGGCTGACTGTTTGTTTGGGGTGGGTGTGTTAGGGTTACGCTGCTTTGCTCTTCGGTTTTGCTTTTTGTTCTGGGTTCCTTTGCTTTTCTGGTCCTTTAGTTTCTTGCGTTGCTTTTCTTTTGTTTTTCCTCTGTTTCGTGCTTGCTGTTTGCGTCTTTCCTTTCAGGTCTCTTGTTTTGCTTTTCTCTTTACGGGTTTTAGTTTTTGAGGTGTGTATTGGGTGTGTTTAGGTGTTTAGGGTCTTACCCCCCCCAGGTCACAACTTCAACTGCCTGGTGGTGCACGTACTCGATGGTTCAGGTGTGGGTTGTTCGGTGCTAAGGGTGCATAGTTGTCGCTCACGAGTTAGACTGCTAGGTCAGTGGGTGTGTGTGTGTTGGGTTGTTTGGGGTTCGGGTTTTGGCTGGTTTGAGTGTGTGTTGAGGTTGTGGGTGTGTTGGGGAGGCCATGGGTGGTGAGGTGTTGGGGTGCGTTGGTGTGTCTTAAGGACTGCGTGTTGAGGTGTTAGGCTGGTTTGAGGTGTGTTGAGGGTTTGGAGGTATGTTAGGGGTGTTGAGGGGTGTTTGGGTGTGTTTGGTGTGTTGGACTTGGGTTGGGTGTGTTGGCGTGTGTAGGTGTGTTGGGTGAAGCTTGAGTTGTCTGGTGTGATGGAGTGTGTTAGGAGTGTTTGGGGTGTGTAGGGTGTGTTTGGGGTGTCTGGGGTGTGTAGGGTGTGTTTGAGGTGGTGTTGAGGTATTTGAGGTGTGTTGAGGGTGACAGGGTGGGTTCGAGGTGGCATGTTGACGGATGGTTGGGTGGTGTAGGCTGGGTGTGTCGAGGTGTGTTGAGGGCTGGGTAGGGGAGGTAGAGGCTGGGTGAGGAGTGATATGTAGATGGGAGACGGGACGCCCAGCAGGACTTGTCAGGCCCTGTAAAACAACTAGGACAAGAAGCCACCCACACCCACAGCCACGCGACCCGACACCCACGCCACACCCCACGGGAGCCGCAAGCCACCCCTACACCCAGGCCACGACGAAGCATTCCATCTTGGGGTTTTTCATGAAGCATCCTGCAATCCTCGTCTGTCCTTCCTTGCCTTCAGCCTCTCTCTTCTCTCCCCTCAGGCCTCCGTTCGTTCTGCTCTTCTTCCTCTTCGTGCCTGTCCTTCTCCTCCTCCTCCTGACATTTTACTTTTCTGGAAGAATTTCAATACGCGAGTACCTTCTCTTCCCGTCCTTCGTAGGAAGCCCCGCACACAGACCGGGAGCACAGCACCCACACCCACACCCGAGGCACCCACACCCACACATACAGCACTGGTACACCCGAATGGTCAGACGCTTGGGTTGATCTCCGCATACACACGGGACCAGGGAACAGCATACACAACACCCAACACAGACAGACCCTACACCCAGAATGGTCAGCTGAGGATTGGTCTCGGCATATCCCTTCTCCTTGGTCTTGACGGTCTGGTAGGAGGCGATGGTGGCGGTGGTGGAGGAGGCGCCCATGTCCAGGAAGAGAATGTACTGAGCCGTGCCGTTGATCTCCTTACGACGGAACATGCCGTGATTCAGGGCCACTGCGGCATTGCTTGACATGAGCGACAGGACCTGGGGGTGAAGGAAGGTATGACTGACAGGTCCTTGGGGTGAGGGAAGGCATGCATGACAGGACCTGGGGTGAGGGAAGGCATGAGTGACAGGACCTGGGTGAAGGAAGGCATGCATGACAGGACCTGGGGTGAGGGAAGGCGATGTGTGTGTCTATCTCTCTACCACCATTACACCACCAAGATGCCTTAATCGCCGAGGGACGAGCGAGCCCGTAGAAACACGTGACCCGGAGTTTGACCTGTGTGACCTTGCTAGGGGTGTGCTCTCAAACCACACACCAAATGTCAACGTAGTCGGGACGGCCGTTTGTCAGCTCTAGCAAGATAACGACTAGCAAGACTACAACAACGATATGAGAAGTGTGTGTCGGAAATATATTAAGAAAATAATTGCCGCTGTGAATTTTTGTTATTTTGATATTTAATTTATTATATTGTTGTACTATTTAAGTTTTGTTGTGTGTTTGTCTGTCTGTCTGTCTGTCTGTCCTGTCTGTCTGTCTGTCTGTCTGTCTGTCTGTCTGTCTGTCTGTCTGTCTGTCTGTCTGTCTGTCTGTCTGTCTCTGTCTGTCTCTCTCTGTCTACATATCTGTCTGTGTCTCTCTGTCTACATATCTGTCTGTCTCTCTCTCTCTCTGTCTGTCTACATATCTGTGTCTCCTCTCTCTCTCTCTCTCTCTCTCTCTCTCTGTCTACATATCTGTCTGTCTCTCTCTCTCTCTGTCTGTCTACATATCTGTGTCTCTCTCTCTCTGTCTACATATCTGTCTGTCTCTCTCTCTCTCTCTCTCTCTCTCTCTCTATCTGTCTCTCTCTCTGTCTACATATCTGTCTGTCTGACTCTCTCTATCTACATATCTGTCTCTCTCTCTCTCTCTCTGTCTACATATCTGTCTGGTGGGTGGGTGGGTGGGTGGGTGGGTGGGGGTGGGGGGGTGGGTGGGTGGTGGTGGGTGGGTGGGTGGTGGGTGGGGGGTAAGTATTGAATTTTTACGGAAATGTGTTTTATAGCTAGAAAGATGTGTTTATTTTGTATTAATTAGTGTGTATATTGTGTCTATTGTATTATTGCCGTATATAGAACGCGCGCATATGTTGGCCACCACGACCGGCCTCTTTCGGCGGCAAAATCCCAAAAGCTGCCGGAAAGTGTGTCCCCGTGACCCAGGCTATAGTTGTGGCATCAGATTCTACCAAAAATAATTGTATCCTCATTGCACAGACCCATCATAGGAACCGCTCTCCACCATTTCAACCACCAACTGAACTGATCCTGACGTGCGGTAGGATCGTTAGTGGGTGAGATCAGGTCTGTCGGATCAGATCTTACGACGAATGCTACCGTGGATGGGGGTCTTATGTCTCTACCACCACCACTACTACCACTACAACTACTACTACTACTACTACCACCACCCCTACTACCACTACTACCACCACAACTACCACTACTGTGTACCTTGAGGCCAGTGAGTTGTGCCGCAGTGAGGAGGGCGCGCCGTTCCGCCTGGTTGAAGAACGGCGGCACGGTGATGACGCAATCCTTGATCCGCTGGTCAGTGTGGGCCATGGCCAGGTCCCGGGCATGGCCTAGGAGCTGGCCCACTAGTTCCTCTATGGTGTAGGTGGTGTTGCTGTGGGTTACAATGGGTGTGAGTGGGTGTGGGTGTGGGAGGGGGGGATGGTAGGGTGTGTGGGGGGATTTAGGGTGTGTTAGGGGGGATTTGGAGTGTGTGTGGGTGTGTTAGGGGGGATTTAGAGTGTGTGTGGGTGTGGAGGAGGGATGGTAGGGTGTGGGGGGATTTAGGGTGTGTTAGGGTGTGTTAGGGGGGATTTAGGGTGTGTTAGGGTGTGTTATGGGGGATTTAGAGTGTGTGTGGGTGTGTTAGGGGGGATTTAGAGTGTGTGTGGGTGTGTTAGGGGGGATTTAGAGTGTGTGTGGGTGTGTTAGGGGGGATTTAGAGTGTGTGTGGGTGTGTTAGGGGGATTTAGAGTGTGTGTGGGTGTGTTAGGGGGGATTTAGGGTGTGTTAGGTGGGATTTAGAGTGTGTGTGGGTGTGTTAGGGTGTGTTAGGGGGGGATTTAGGGTGTGTGTGGGTGTGGGAGGGGGGATTTAGAGTGTGTTAGGAGTGTTAGGGTGTGGTTATTCATATATACACACACATACACACACACCACTATCACCACCACACACACACACACACCACTATCATCACCACACACACACACCACTATCACCACCACACACACACACACACACCACCACCACACACACACACACACAACCACTATCACCACCACACACACACCACTATCACCACACACACACACACCCCCACCACTATCACTATCACCACCACCACCACACACACCACTATCACCACCACACACCCACCACTATCACTATCACCACCACCACCACACACACCACTATCACCACCACACACACACCACTATCACCACCCACACACACCCCCCCACACACCCACCCCCACCCCAACACACACCCCCAACACACACACCACACCACAGTCAACCCCCACCCCCACCCACACACACACCCACCCACCCACCCAACCCCAACCCCAACCCCACACACCCACACACACCCACAACCCCACATCCACCCACACACACACCCCCACCCCCACAACACCCCCACCCCCACAACACACCCACCCACACCCACACCCCAACACACACCCACCCACCAACACCCCCCCACCCCCCCCCACACCCAACACACACCCACACCCTCACACACACCCCCACCCACACCCACACACCCACACCCCCACACTCACCTATTATGGCGAAACACAACAGTTCCTCGATCTTCGTCCGCCTCGATCTGGTAGAACGGAAACCTCTTCTTGTAAACATCCACTACTGGGCTATCCTCTGCTCGCTTGCCCAGCAGATCCAGCAGGTAGTAGTAGTTGGTAGCAGGGAAGCGCACCCCATTGTTCATCGCGTCCTCCCCGAAATTACGTTCGCCGTTTCGGAAAGATATCGCGGCTGGCGTCTTGCGTTTGGATTCCTTGTTGAGCGCGATTTCCATGGGTACTCCAGGCTGTTAGGTGGATTTAGAGTGTGTTAGGGTGTGTTAGGGTGTGTTTGGAGTGTGTTAGGGTGTGTTTGGAGTGTGTTAGGGTGTGTTTGGAGTGTGTTAGGGTGTGTTTGGAGTGTGTTAGGGTGTGTTTGGAGTGTGTTAGGGTGTGTTTGGAGTGTGTTAGGGTGTGTTAGAGTGTTAGGGGCGATTTAGGGTGTGTTTGTGTGTGTTAGGGTGTGTTTGTGGTGTGTTTGGGTGTGTTAGGGTGTGTTAGGAGTGGGTTTGGAGTGGGTTGGAGTGGGTTGGAGTGTGTTAGAGTGTTAGGGGCGATTTAGGGTGTGTTTGTGGTGTGTTTGGGTGTGTTTGGGTGTGTTTGGAGTGTGTTGGAGTGTGTTTGGAGTGTGTTTGGGTGTGTTAGGGGCGATTTAGGGTGTGTTGGATTGTGTTTGGTGTGTTAGGATGTGTTTGGAGTGTTAGGGTGTGTTAGGAGGAGAGAGAGGAGAGAGAGAGAGAGAGAGAGAGAGAGAGAGAGAGAGAGAGAGAGAGAGAAGAGAGAGAGAGAGAGAGAGAGAGAGAGAGAGAGAGAGAGGAGAGAGAGGAGAGAGAGAGAGAGAGAGAGAGAGGAGAGAGAGAGAGAGGAGAGAGAGAGAGAGAGGAGAGAGAGAGAGAGAGAGAGAGAGAGACAGAGAGAGAGAGAGTTAAAATTTCATACATATATATCTAACAATTATTCTTATTATCATTATTATTATCATTATTATTATTATTATTATTTTTATTATCATTTCAATTACTATCAAAAGTATATTCATTACTACTACTACTACTACTACTACTACTACTACTACTCACCGCCACCACTGCTACTTTGATCCACTCCGAGCCGATATCCACACTCATGATCGTCACGGCATCCACCGCAACCACCATCGCCACCATCGCCACCACCACAGCCAGGCCACCCCGCCACAAACCACCCATTCTGTGGTAGAAGACATTATTGCTATTATCATATTAACCACACTACTACTTAACCACTTAACAGACCCAGAGCCAACTACCACACTACTAACTACCACAATTTAGTATTATTCTACCGTAGATAACAGTATAGTCGCCACCTGCAGTAATGTCGCCAGGCGCCCTATATAAGGAATGATAGCCTCACTACTGCTGTGTCTGTGCCACTGAAGATGATACACAGTAGTTTATATCATGACTGTATAATCTACCCTGTTTCAGCGTTGTTTTATGCTTTGTAGCTGCAAATATAACTGTTGCGCATTTTGCTTCTCACGTTTTTCTTGGCGCGACGACACAGTAAACAGTAGCCTTTCGGGCGGCAGGACACAGACTTGCCAGATCTTTCAAACTTGAATAGAATTTATTTTCACGTTGGCAGAGGAATTTTTATATATCCAAGCATCTTCCGCAGCTAATATATATAGAGACTTGTTTTACTTTACCTCTAATTTCCCTGAATTCCCCAGAGTGGCGACTCAACTGTTGGGTTAAAATACTAGCTGGCGACTTTACTGTAGTAGGTATAGGTCGTAACTCAGTTTTATTTTTGTAATTTGTTCATTTATAGCCCTACTATGACACAGATGAAGACACAAAATGACACACTCTCCAGATAGCCCCTTCTAACTGTCCTGAAATCATGGATGTACAAATGTAACTATTAACGCCACCACACGGCTGTACATAACAAAGAAACGTAGAACTGGCGACTTTACTGTTATCTACGGTAGTGTTTGGCCATACTCCCCCTCTCCCCCAAAACAAGCTGGGGACCTGGGGGAATGCGGGATATATGGCTGGGTTACAAAACAAGCTGGGGGACCTGGGGGAATGCGGGATATATGGCTGGGTTACAAAACAAGCTGGGGACCTGGGGGAATGCGGGATATATGGCTGGGTTACAAAACAAGCTGGGGACCTGGGGAATGCGGGATATATGGCTGGGTTACAAAACAAGCTGGGGACCTGGGGGAATGCGGGATATATGGCTGGGTTACAAAACAAGCTGGGGACCTGGGGGAATGCAGGATATATGGGTGGGTTACAAAACAAGCTGGGGGACCTGGGGGAATGCGGGATATATGGCTGGGTTACAAAACAAGCTGGGGACCTGGGGGAATGCAGGATATATGGCTGGGTTACAAAACAAGCTGGGGGACATGGGAGAATGCGGGATATATGGCTGGGTTACAAAACAAGCTGGGGACATGGGAGAATGCGGGATATATTGCTGGGTTACAAAACAAGCTGGGGGACATGGGGCAATGCGGGATATATGGCTGGGTTACAAAACAAGCTGGGGGACATGGGGGAATGCGGGATATATGGCTGGGTTACAAAACAAGCTGGGGACCTGGGAGAATGCGGGATATATTGCTGGGTTACAAAACAAGCTGGGGGACATGGGGCAATGCGGGATATATGGCTGGGTTACAAAACAAGCTGGGGACCTGGGGGAATGCGGGATATATGGCTGGGTTACAAAACAAGCTGGGGGACATGGGGGAATGCGGGATATATGGCTGGGTTACAAAACAAGCTGGGGACCTGGGGGAATGCGGGATATATAGCGGGTTACAAAACAAGCTGGGGACCTGGGGGAATGCGGGATATATGGCTGGGTTACAAAACAAGCTGGGGACCTGGGGGAATGCAGGATATATGGCTGGGTTACAAAACAAGCTGGGGGACCTGGGGGAATGCGGGATATATGGCTGGGTTACAAAACAAGCTGGGGGACATGGGAGAATGCAGGATATATGGCTGGGTTACAAAACAAGCTGGGGACCTGGGGGAATGCGGGATATATGGCTGGGTTACAAACAAGCTGGGGGACCTGGGGGAATGCGGGATATATGGCTGGGTTACAAAACAAGCTGGGGGACCTGGGGGAATGCGGGATATATGGCTGGGTTACAAAACAAGCTGGGGGACCTGGGGGAATGCGGGATATATGGCTGGGTTACAAAACAAGCTGGGGACCTGGGGAATGCGGGATATATGGCTGGGTTACAAAACAAGCTGGGGGACATGGGAGAATGCAGGATATTTGGCTGGGTTACAAAACAAGCTGGGGGACCTGGGGGAATGCGGGATATATGGCTGGGTTACAAAACAAGCTGGGGACCTGGGGGAATGCGGGATATATGGCTGGGTTACAAAACAAGCTGGGGGACCTGGGGGAATGCGGGATATATGGCTGGGTTACAAAACAAGCTGGGGGACCTGGGGGAATGCGGGATATATGGCTGGGTTACAAAACAAGCTGGGGGACCTGGGGGAATGCGGGATATATGGCTGGGTTACAAAACAAGCTGGGGGACCTGGGGGAATGCGGGATATATGGCTGGGTTACAAAACAAGCTGGGGGACCTGGGGGAATGCGGGATATATGGCTGGGTTACAAAACAAGCTGGGGGACCTGGGGGAATGCGGGATATATGGCTGGGTTACAAAACAAGCTGGGGGACCTGGGGGAATGCGGGATATATGGCTGGGTTACAAAACAAGCTGGGGGACCTGGGGGAATGCGGGATATATGGCTGGGTTACAAAACAAGCTGGGGGACCTGGGGGAATGCGGGATATATGGCTGGGTTACAAAAACAAGCTGGGGGACCTGGGGGAATGCGGGATATATGGCTGGGTTACAAAACAAGCTGGGGGACCTGGGGGAATGCGGGATATTGCTGGGTTACAAAACAAGCTGGGGGACATGGGAGAATGCAGGATATTTGGCTGGGTTACAAACATGCATCGCAACCACATAGTTTTTGAGTTAGGGGAGTTATAAAAATTCAATAATAATACTTATGGGCGAACTGACTCTTGAGTGTGGGCGAACAAACTCTACATTTGGGCGAACTGACTTGTGGGCGAAATGACCGTGAACCGCTATGGCCTGTTTAGTATCCTTTTCCACTAACTCATGTGGTATATTCAGTGACTTTTTCGTAGTTTTATGGCTGATAGACGATTTCATATAGCAAAGGAAAGATCTGGGCGTGAAGTTGGGTCACCACGCGCGAGTTCCCATGCAGGCTGCCTTCCCACACCAAGCAGCTCTCGACAGGCAGCATCAACTTGCCCCAGCCAGGAGCCTTGTGGGCGCCCCCTTGGCCTCCTCCACGCCGGATTGTTTCTTACAGATACAACCCGATGGGAAGGATCGGTTTCAGGGTAGCGTGCCACATGCCCATATAGCCCAAGTTGGCGCTGACGGACTATGCAGGTAATAGGCCTAGATTCAGTCTCACGGTGCAATCGCTGATTTGACACGTAATCATCCCAGCGATACCCCGTGATTCTGCGAAGACACTTATTACCAAAGGCATCGATTCGTCTCTTCAAGTCACTATTTAGTGTCCATGTCTCACAACCATAGAGTAAGACAGGGATCACAAGCGCCTTGAAGATCCGGATCTTTGTCCTCCTGCACAGGTACCGACAACGCCAAATACTCCCGCTGAGCGAGTCCATGACACCGTGGGCTATGCCAATCCGCCGTAAGACTTCTTGACGTGACCCGCCGTCATTATGGACTGCGCTACCAAGGTATGTAAAACTTTCCACGATCTCAATGTCCTCGCCGCACGCATGAACAGACAGACATGAAGCAGTACAGAACATGTACTGCTTCATCTAACTCCACACTACCACACTTAAAATAGTTCCTAACTCTACACTGCCACACTTAAAATTGTTCCTAACTCTACTATAACACTTAAAATTGTTCCTAACTCTACTATAACACTTAAAATTGTTCCTAACTCTACTATAACACTTAAAATAGTTCCTAACTCCACACTACCACACTTAAAATAGTTCCTAACTCTACTATAACACTTAAAATAGTTCCTAACTCCACACTACCACTTAAAATAGTTCCTAACTCCACACTACCATACTTAAAATAGTTCCTAACTCTACACTGCCACACTTAAAATAGTTCCTAACTCCACACTGCCACACTTAAAATTGTTCCTAACTCTACTATAACACTTAAAATTGTTCCTAACTCCACTATAACACACTTAAAATTGTTCCTAACTCTACTATAACACACTTAAAATTGTTCCTAACTCTACTATAACACACTTAAAATTGTTCCTAACTCCACTATAACACTTAAAATTGTTCCTAACTCTACTATAACACTTAAAATTGTTCCTAACTCTACTATAACACTTAAAATTGTTCCTAACTCTACTATAACACTTAAAATTGTTCCTAACTCTACTATAACACTTAAAATTGTTCCTAACTCCACTATAACACACTTAAAATTGTTCCTAACTCTCCACTACCACTTAAAATTGTTCCTAACTCCACTATAACACACTTAAAATTGTTCCTAACTCTACTATAACACTTAAAATTGTTCCTAACTCTACTATAACACTTAAAATTATTCCTAACTCTACTATAACACACTTAAAATTGTTCCTAACTCCACTATAACACACTTAAAATTGTTCCTAACTCTACTATAACACTTAAAATTGTTCCTAACTCTACTATAACACTTAAAATTGTTCCTAACTCTACTATAACACTTAAAATTGTTCCTAACTCTACTATAACTTAAAATAGTTCCTAACTCCACTATAACACTAAAAATTGTTCCTAACTCCACACTACCACTTAAAATTGGAACACTCGCCGAAAATAGAAACAATAGAACACTCGTCGAAAATATACACGCTGACGTTAATAATTGGAACACTCGTCGAAAATATACATGCTGACGTTAATAATTGGAACACTCGTCGAAAAGCATACACGCTGACGTTAATAATTGGAACACTCGTCGAAAAACATACGCTGACGTTAGTAATTGGAACACTCGCCGACGTGATACATTATAACACTAAACTCGCCGAGAAATCCTATCGGCGAGAGTTCCAGGTCCCAGCATCACCTACAGACACTAAACTCGCCGAGAAATCCTATCGGCGAGAGTTCCAGGTCCCAGCATCACCTACACACACTAAACTCGCCGAGAAATCCTATCGACGAGAGTTCCAGGTCCCAGCATCACCTACACACTAAACTCGCCGATAAATCCTATCGGCGAGAGTTCCAGGTCCCAGCATCACCTAGACACTAAACTCGCCGAGAAATCCTATCGGCGAGAGTTCCAGGTCCCAGCATCACCTATACACACTAAACTCGCCGAGAAATCCTATCGACGAGAGTTCCAGGTCCCAGCATCACCTACTAAGGTCTTACCGGCGTGGGGTAAAACTGGTGATTACGAGGCTAGCGCGTGAGCAAGACCCTGGGTTATATACACAGAACCACCACATTAACCACACACACACACCACATTAACCACAAACACACAAAATTAACCACATTAACCACAAACACAAAAAATAAATATTACTTTTAAAACACTTTTCACCACCTGTCGACCAGCTGACAGCCGACATCTCCTGACATTTCCTCTTATATCTCCCTTACCTGTGATATCCTGCTGACTTCCTTCACTCAGCAGGAGGCCCAGATCGTCAGCAGTTAGTGGTAGTCAGGAGGTGTATGGGGTGTGAGGAGTTTCCGTGTGGGGGGGGTTTAATGTGGTGGTTAGGACACGTCTTCTCCCCGCCGCTAACACAACGTGGCGGCCTCTAGATGGCTGGTCACTTCGTCCATTTCGTTCCATATATCACCGTTTCGGCCCACACACACACCTATAGCCATTATTACACCATTTAATAGACGGTATATATTATTTAAACATTTAGTAATACGTTTGTGTATATAAAGTATAGCCATTTGTTGTGATATTCGTTATTTCGATCAATTTTTATGCAGTTTCGGCCCAATTCCAGCTGTCATATTTTCGGAATTGCATCATTTGTGGACGTTTTGATATAATTTTAATGTCTGGTGATTCATATATATAGCATAACTATATTAAGCTATATAGCAATATATATATTAAGCTATATATCGAGTTTAGTCCATTTTTTAAGGGAGACTATTCTAAAAAAAAAATCCTGCTTTAGGTTGACGTTTGTAAATTCTCCTTGAAATTTCGTCATTATAGAGTTGCTGGAGAGGAAGAAGAGAGAGAGAGAGAGAGAGAGAGAGAGAGAGAGAGGAGAGAGAGAGAGAGGAGAGAGAGAGGATAAAAGAGAGGTACTTGGAGAGAAGAGAGAGGAGAGAGAGAGAGAGAGAGAGAGAGAGGAGAAAAGAAATATACATGATCAGAAAAAGAATGGTTATATATCAAAGAGAGAGAGACAAAGAAAGGAGAGAGAAAGGAAAAGAAGGAAGAGAAGAGAGAGAGAGAAGATAGAGAGAAAACCTAGAAAAAGAAATAAGATCATGACATAGAAAAAGAATCAGGCCAAACAGCAACAGACGATAGTACAAGCTAACTCACTCACTACTAGATATAAGGAATAAATAGGAATAAAGGACTACTACTACACATTACAGACCGATGAGTCTACCACTACTACTACTATTACCATACTAACTACTACTAACATACTACACTAATATACATACTAACTAACTACATTACAACTACTACTACTACTATTACCAAACTATACTACTACTACTATACTATATAACCATTACTACTACTACTACTATTACCATTACTACTACTACTACTATTACCATACTACTACTACTACTATTACCATTACTACTAACATTACCACTACTACAACTACTACTTACATTACTACTACTACTACTACTACTGCTACCAACTTACTACTACTACTACTACTATACTACATTACTAACTACTACTATTACCATTACTACTACTACTACTATTACCATACTACTACTACTATATACCATACTACTACTACTACTACTACTTACTACTACTACTACTACTTACATTACTACTACTACTACTATTACCATACTAACTACTACTACTACTATTACCATACTACTACTACTACTATTACATTACTACTTACTACTACTACTTACTACATTACTACTACTACTACTACTATTACCATTACTACTACTACTACACTACTCTACCATTTACTACTACTAACTACTACTACTACTACTATTACCATTACTACCTACTACTATACTACTACTATTCCCTACTACTAACTACTACTACATTACTACTATTACCATACTACTACTATACACTTACTATTACCATTACTACTACTACTATTACCATTACTACTACTACTACTACTACTATTACCATTACTACTACTACTACTACTACTATTACCATTACTACTACTACTACTACTACTATTACCATTACTACTACTACTACTACTACTACTACTACTACTACTATTACCATTACTACTACTACTACTACTATTACCATTACTACTACTACTACTATTACCATTACTACTACTACTACTACTATTACCATTACTACTACTACTACTATTACCATTACTACTACTACTACTATTACCATTACTACTACTACTACTACTACTGCTACCACCACTACTACTACTACTATTACCATTACTACTACTACTACTACTACTTACCACTACTACTACTACTACTACTACTATTACCATTACTACTACTACTACTATTACCATTACTACTACTACTACTACTACTGCTACCACCACTACTACTACTACTACTACTACTATTACCATTACTACTACTACTACTACTACTGCTACCACCACTACTACTACTACTACTACTATTACCATTACTACTACTACTACTACTACTACTACTATTACCATTACTACTACTACTACTACTACTACTGCTACCACCACTACTACTACTACTACTACTATTACCATTACTACTACTACTACTACTACTGCTACCACCACTACTACTACTATACTACTACTATTACCATTACTACTACTACTACCACCACTACTACTACTACTACTACTCTTACTACCACCACTACCACTACCACTACTACCACTACAACCACTACTACTACCACTACTACTACTACTGCTACCACTACTACTACCACTACCACTACTACTACTACCACTACCACCACTACTACCACTACTACTACCACCACTACTACTACTACTACTACCACCACTACCACTACCACCACTACTACTACCACTACCACCACCACCACTACTACCACCACTACCACCACTACTACCACCACTACTACTAAAATGAGTGAGTATATTATCTCTACATCAAACACACACACACACACACACACACACACACACACACACACAGACACACACACACACACACACACACACACAGGACAGACAGACACACAGACAGACATATCAATATTATTTTTATTCAGATCAAATTAGTTCTACAAATTCTACAGAAGCAAAAGCGTAAAGAAATATATGCTATCTTTAAACAATTAAATTCCTTTACAGAAAACATATCATGATTTTATACCAAACTTCACAACTTCCTCAATTTTCTCTTAAAACTTCAATATATTTCGATTTTTTCTGATTATTATTTTTTTAACATTAACTTCAATGGGAGAAAGAAGTTTTTTAGAAGTTTTTTCGTCTTTTCTTATTAAAACTTCCTCTAAACTTCATAACTTCCTCAATTTTCTCTTAAAACTTCAATACATTTCGATATTTTCTGGTTTAATACATTTTTTAACACTAACTTCAATGGGAGAAGGAAGTTTTTTCGTCTTTTCTTTCTAAAACTTCCTCTAAACTTCATAACTTCGTCAATTTTCTCTTAAAACTTCAATACATTTCGATATTTTCTGGTTTAATACATTTTTTTAAACTAACTTCAATGGGAGAAGGAAGTTTTTTCGTCCTTTCTTACTAAAACTTCCTCTAAACTTCATAACTTCGTCAATTTTCTCTTAAAACTTCAATACATTTCGATATTTTCTGGTTTAATACATTTTTTTAAACTAACTTCAATGGGAGAAGGAAGTTTTTTCGTCCTTTCTTACTAAAACTTCCTCTAAACTTCATAACTTCGTCAATTTTCTCTTAAAACTTCAATACATTTCGATATTTTCTGGTTTAATACATTTTTTTAAACTAACTTCAATGGGAGAAGTAAGTTTTTTCGTCCTTTCTTACTAAAACTTCCTCTAAACTTCATAACTTCGTCAATTTTCTCTTAAAACTTCAATACATTTCGATTTTTTCTGGTTTAATAAATTTTTACTACACTAACTTCAATGGGAGAAGGAAGTTTTTTCGTCTTTTCTTTCTAAAACTTCTTCTAAACTTCATAACTTCGTCAATTTTCTCCTTAAAACTTCAATACATTTCGATTTTTTCTGATATAATTTATATTTTGACACTAACTTCAATGGGAGAAGGAAGTTTTTTCGTCTTTTCTTTCTAAAACTTCTTCTAAACTTCACAACTTCCTCAATTTTCAGTCAAAACTTCAAATAAATTCAATTTTTTTAATTTAATTTCCTTTTTAACACTAACTTCAATGGGAGAAGGAAGTTTTTTCGTCTTTTCTTTCTAAAACTCATCAAAAAGTTAACTCGTCACATATTAACTTCCTCAAAACATCATAACTTCACATACATGGCACTATATCTTTTCCTTCTAGTAATATTCTCATCCAACCATATATACCTTCTAAACTTCACATTCACAAACTTCATCTACTAATACTGCTTCACAATACAATTATATGACCAAACTTCAGTCATTTTAAACTTCCTCAAGCTTCATATCATCAAAATAAACACTTGTATAGCTGTAACTTCAACTAACTTCTTGAAACTTCATCAAGAGTACCATTTTATAGATACACATGCTGGTAACTTCACTTAACAACTTCAGTAAGCATTATAACTTCATTGTATAGACACACGGTTGCAACATGTCACTTAATAACTTCTTCAAACTTCATCCCATTAACAGTCACAGTTGGAATTACGTAACTTCCTCAAACTTACACACACACACACACACACACTGGCATAACTTCACGCCTAACTTCTATGATATGATATGTGAAAGCACCATTGTAATCATCAGAACTTCTGCATAACTTCAGCGAACTTCTTTTTTTTCAGTCAACTTCAAATTTATTTTTCAAAACATTGATGTTTTTTTTTTTTTTTTTTTTTTTTTTTTTTTACCAGTCGGTTTTTTTCCCAGTAAATATTTAGAATTTTTTATTTTATTATTTTCTTGTACTGTGTGTGTGTGTGTGTGTGTGTGTGTGTGTGTGTGTGTGTGTGTGTGTGTGTGTGTGTGTGTGGTGTGTGTTAAGACAGACAGACATGACAAAATATATAATGCCTAGAGAAAATATCAAAAAAATCCTGAACACACACACACATCTAACACACACACACACACACACACACACACACACACACACACACACACACATCCAACACACACACACACATCCAACACACACACACATACACACAACAAAATAGGTAATAATGGACGAGGACTGCGCGGTCGTTTTCAGAGACCCCGACTATTGTTTCCTGGCCTACAATAGCTGCTTGTTCTAATGGAGATCGTTTTATTTTGCACATACCCATTAAAAAAAAAAAAAAAATCATCCCCGAATGTTATGGTAGCGTTTCCATTATAAACACTGTATCTCCATTACAAACACTGTATCTCCATTACAAACACTGTATCTCCATTACAAACACTGTATCTCCATTACAAACACTGTATCTCCATTACAAACACTGTATCTCCATTACAAACACTGTATCTCCATTACAAACACTGTATCTCATTACAAACACTATCTCCATTACAAACACTATATCTCCATTACAAACACTATCTCCATTACAAACACTGTATCTCCATTACAAACACTATCTCCATTAAAAACACTATCTCCATTACAAACACTATATCTCCATTACAAACACTATCTCCATTAAAAACACTATCTCCATTACAAACACTGTATCTCCATTAAAAACACTATCTCCATTACAAACACTGTATCTCCATTACAAACACTGAATCTCCATTACAAACACTGAATCTCCATTAAAAACACTGTATCTCCATTACAAACACTGTATCTCCATTACAAACACTGTATCTCCATTACAAACACTGTATCTCCATTACAAACACTATCTCCATTAAAAACACTATCTCCATTACAAACACTATATCTCCATTAAAAACACTATCTCCATTACAAACACTGTATCTCCATTACAAACACTGAATCTCCATTACAAACACTGAATCTCCATTAAAAACACTGTATCTCCATTACAAACACTGTATCTCCATTACAAACACTGTATCTTTAATGGAGATACAGTGTTTGTAATGGAGATACAGTGTTTGTAATGGAGATACAGTGTTTGTAATGGAGATACAGTGTTTGTAATGGAGATACAGTGTTTGTAATGGAGATACAGTGTTTTTAATGGAGATACAGTGTTTGTAATGGAGATACAGTGTTTGTAATGGAGATACAGTGTTTGTAATGGAGATAGTGTTTTTAATGGATACAGTGTTTTTAATGGATACAGTGTTTTTAATGGAGATACAGTGTTTATAATGGAGATACAGTGTTTGTAATGGATACAGTGTTTTTAATGGAGATACAGTGTTTGTAATGGAGATACAGTGTTTGTAATGGAGATACAGTGTTTTTAATGGAGATACAGTGTTTTTAATGGAGATACAGTGTTTGTAATGGAGATACAGTGTTTGTAATGGAGATACAGTGTTTGTAATGGAGATACAGTGTTTTTAATGGATACAGTGTTTGTAATGGAGATACAGTGTTTGTAATGGATACAGTGTTTGTAATGGAGATACAGTGTTTGTAATGGAGATACAGTGTTTTTAATGGAGATACAGTGTTTGTAATGGAGATACAGTGTTTGTAATGGAGATACAGTGTTTGTAATGGAGATACAGTGTTTGTAATGGAGATACAGTGTTTTAATGGATACAGTGTTTGTAATGGAGATACAGTGTTTGTAATGGATACAGTGTTTGTAATGGAGATACAGTGTTTGTAATGGAGATACAGTGTTTTTAATGGAGATACAGTGTTTGTAATGGAGATACAGTGTTTGTAATGGAGATACAGTGTTTGTAATGGAGATACAGTGTTTGTAATGGAGATACAGTGTTTGTAATGGAGATACAGTGTTTGTAATGGAAACGCTACCATGAAATTCGGTGATATATATATATATATTTTTTAAACTATCGATTTGCGCAAAATAAAACTGTCGCCATTAGAACAAACACTTATTGTAGGCCAGGAAAATATAGTTGGTGTCTCTGAAAACGACCGCGCAGTCCTCGTCCATTATTACCAAAAAATGTAACATATTTGCTTTCATGGTTTTTTCAAGGCAATGGAATGTTATTACTAATTTCTGGTATAAAGAAGAGGAGAGAGAGAGAGAGAGAGAGAGAGAGAGAGAGAGAGAGAGAGAGAGAGAGAGAGAGAGAGAGAGAGAGAGAGAGAGAGAGAGACTTACAGAGAGAGAGACACTTACAGAGAGAGAGACACTATAGAGAGAGAGAGAGAGAGAGAGAGACACTTACAGAGAGACTTACAGAGACAGAGAGAGAGAGCCTTACAGAGAGAGAGAGAGAGAGAGAGAGAGAGAGAGAGAGAGAGAGAGAGAGAGAGAGAGAGAGAGAGAGAGAGAGAGAGAGAGAGAGAGAGAGAGAGAGAGAGACACACACACACACACACACACACACACACACACATTACAGAGGGAAGAACACAGGCATATACCGATGATACAAATCCACATCAGCTTTCATAAACAAACAAAATATCACCCGATCCAGTTTATCACGGTGAGCTTCAAGGAGCGTCCGAATTATAGGAAGTACCACCCGTACCGCCTTCTCCCCCGGGTAGCCATACACCCCTGTAGAGATGCAGGGGAAAGCTACAGTACGGATATTGTTCTCTACAGCGACTTGAATACAGCGACGATAACATGACTCCAACATGTTCGGCCGTTCTCCAATTGGTCCAACGGTGTGTAGGATATAACGAGCTGGTAACTTATATCCTCCTGTTATCTTGGCGTCCCCGGTCTCACAGCCATTTAGAGACATGCATTCCTCTAGTAGATGCCTTCCTGCTGCCTTGTGTATAGCGCCATCCACGCCTCCACCACCACGAAGCGAGTTATTAGCCGCATTCACCACAGCGTCGATCTCCAGCTTCGTTATGTCACCAACCATTACAGATATCTTGCTGTTTAATACCTGGTCTGGGTTATAAATACTGCCGGTAATCATGTTCTGGACCTGTTCCGGGTCAAGACTGGCTTGGGTCACGGCATACTTGTTGAGGGTGTAGTAGTCAGGCCAGTTTTTGATGGTTTGGAACGGGACGTGACCTGACTGATACCTGTTTCGTCTCTCCGATACGTCCATGTTGAGAAACTTTCGCTTTTCCGCCTCAAAACTTGCCATTTTAGGGGTTGCGGTGGTTGACAGGGGGTTGTGGTGGTAGCTGAGGTGTGGTTGTGTCCCCGTGTAGTCAGGGTTTGTCCGGGCACTTGGGTGTAGGGGTGGAATTTGGTGGAAATGTGGCGTTGTGGAGCGGGTCACACGGAGGGAGAGGGGCACAGCGGCCATGTTTTGTTATGGTCACTCTCGGTTTTTCTCTCGGTTTCGCTCCCTTACTTATCATTATTGTCTTATAACTCTATCTACAGTTAGTTTTAATGACTGTTTAGACTGTTTAATAATTGTGGTGTTGTTACTATATATATTTCACACCCCATAAGGCTCTGGATGTTATAGGGGCCGAAATAAGTGGGTTTTTGGAATGTCATTTTGAGATGACACTAAAAAACGCACCAAAATATCCATGACACTAAAAAACGCGCCACAATATCCATGAGACTAAAAAACGCGCCAAAACATCCATGAGACCCTAAAAAACACGCCAAAATATTCATGAGACCTTAAAAAACACGCCAAAATATCCATGACCCTAAAAAACGCACCAAAATATCCATGAAACCCTAAAAAACGCGCCCAAATATCCATGAGACCCTAAAAAACGCGCCGAAATATCCATGACCCTAAAAAACGCACCAAAATATCCATGAGACCCTAAAAAACGCGCCAAAATATCCATGACCCTAAAAAACGCACCAAAATATCCATGAACCCTAAAAACCGCGCTAAAATATCCATGAGACCCTAAAAAACGCGCCCAAATATCCATGAGACCCTAAAAAACGCGCCAAAATATCCATGAACCCTAAAAAACGCGCCCAAATATCCATGACCCTAAAAAACGCGCCCAAATATCCAACCTAAAAACGCCC
>JACEEZ010007797.1:0-5000 GCA_016584305.1 Chionoecetes opilio | reverse complement strand
ATACACGCTTATACTACGCGGTTATTTTTTCGGGCGACGACGACACGGTACGACATCAGTAAGTAAAACACTAATGGCGACTCTATGTTGGTGGCCTACTCTGGTGATATTTTAGTCATTTGTTCATTTATAGCCCTACTATGACACAGATGAAGACACAAAATGACACAGACTCTCCAGATAGCCCCTTCTAACTGTCCTGAAATCATGGATGTAGCAATGTAACTATTAACGCCACCACACGGCTGTAAACAGAAAAAAAAAGTTGTCCTGGCGACTTTAGTGTTGTCTACGGTAGGGGCGGGGCAATTGTGTGGCATGACAGGGGGGCAATTGTGTGGCATGACAGGGGGGCAATAGGGTGGCATGACAGGGGGCAATAGGGTGGCATGACAGGGGGGCTAATTGGGTGGCATGACAGGGGGCAATTATAGGGTGGCATGACAGGGGGGCAATTGGGTGGCATGACAGGGGGCAATTGGGTGGCATGACAGGGGGGCAATTGGGTGGCATGACAGGGGGGCAATTGGGTGGCATGACAGGGGGGCAATTCGAATTCATACAAAACATTACAACTCATCGTTAATAATGTTATGGAGTCACGGGGCGTAATAAGGGACGAATACTTATGTCTGCCCTACAAACACTTAAAAGCCGTCGTACAGGTTACAGAAAACGGCTGCTTTTTATGGCTAACTACAATATTATGTGTTAGTTTTAATACTTTATTGAACAAAATATTCTATTATATTCACTATTTTTGATTTTGTTCTAGACATTTAAAATATATATATGTATTACTTTTAATGTTGTCATATAAATACTTTTTCTGTTTTTTTCGGAATAGAATTGACATGACTTTTTTTTATTATATTTAATTTTGAAATCAAGAAATGTATATATACAGACACATTTTGAGGAGGGTATAAATCTACAGTAAAAATACAAATTTTGGATGCCTCTTAAGTGAGGCGAAATATATAAGCATAGGTATGGGCGAGTCACGGCATGTCTGTAGAATGAACACAGCGCTGACGGTCAAGAGTGCTTTCTTCTACCGTTATTTTCATGCTCACTGCTCTTCTGAACTTGCTAACTGCATGCCTCCCCCCCTCCCGCGACCTCGCTGTACAAGACTTTCTACTCATTCTCATCCCTATTCTGTCCATCTTCCTAATGCAAGAGTTAATCAGTATCTTTACTCTTTCATCCCTTTCACTGGTAAACTCTGGAACTCTCTTCCTGTTTCTATTTTTCCACTTTCCTATGACTTAAATCTTTTCAAGAGAAGAGTAACAAGACACCTCCTGAACTAAATTGGCCCCAAACCCTCTGTTTTTATTGTATTATCTTACTGTCTTCTTTATAGGGACTGGCAACTAGGCGGGCTTTGTGTTACCCATTTTTGTTGTGCCCTTGGCCAGATCCCTGTGATGTAATAAATAAAAAAAATAAAAAACTCCCCTCACACATTCGATACTCGAGCCACGATAGCGCCACAAATTAGGTTATTGACGCTATCGTGAAATTTGTCCACGATAGCCTCACAACAATGTCACGCTGCCTGTACGTACGTGTCATGACGGTCGTAAGATGGTCACGATGGAGTCATGACACCTGTAAGACTGTCACGAATGGTAAATCAACGGTCATTTTGTCGTCAATTTGTCTTGTCATATATTACACATGACAGCCTCACTACTGCTGTGTCTGTGCCACTGAAGATGATACACAGTAGTTTATATCATGACTGTGTAATCTAGGCCAGGAAGGAAGGAAGGAAGGGAGGGAGGGGGGGAGGAAGGAAGGAAGGAAGGAAGGAGGAAGGGAGGGAGGGAGGGGGGGAAAGGAAGGAAGGAAGGAAGGAGGAAAGGGAAAGGAAAGGGAAAGGGGAAGGAAGGAAGGAATGAGGAAAGGAAAGGAAGGAAGGAAGGAAGAGAAGGAAAGGGAAGGAAGGAAGGAAGGAAAGGAAAGGGAAAAGGGAAGGAAGGAAAGGAAGGAAGGAAGGAAGGAAGGAAAGAAGGAAGGAAGGAAAGGAAGGAGGAAGGAAGGAAAGGGAAAAGAAGGAGGAAGGGAAGGAAGGAAGGAAGGAAGGATAGAAGGGAGGATAGAAGGGAAGGAAGGATAAAAGGGGAAAGGGAAAGGGAAAGGGAAAGGGAAGGGAAAAGGAAGGAAGGAAGGAAGGAAGGAAGGAAGGAAACTAAAATCATGCAATATAAAAAAACTTGACCAGTAATATATATAGAAATTAAAATTAAATAGAATAAAACTCCTAACTATTAAAATAACCTAACATAACACAGACAATATCTAGAAATTTGTATTCTAAGCGTCTACATCTGTACATTAAGAGGATAGACAGAACAGACGACAGACAGACAGTGGACAGTATTATCGGATGATCGATTTACCGGATTTGGTTCAACGCTAATCCGAATTTCGTGACTGTGGACCATATGTTATCTCTCTCTCTCTCTCTCTTCTCTCGTCTCTCCCCTCTCTCTTCCTCTCTCTCTCTGGTCTCACACACTATAACAACCTTCCTAATTCACTATAACAACCTTCCTAACACACTATAAAAACCTTCCTAACACATAACAACCTTCTAACACTATAAAAACCCTTTCCCTAACACTAACAACCTTCCTAACACACTATAACAACCTTCCTAACACCGTAACAATTGTATTTCGAGATAGAGAGAGAGAGAGAGAGAGAAGAGGAAAAGAGAGAGAGAAAAGAGAGGGGGAGAGAGAGAGGAGAGAGAGAGAGAGAGAGAGAGAGAGGAGAGAGAGAGATAGTCAGATAGATAGAGAGACAGATAGATATATGTATAGATAGAGAGAGAGAGCGAGAGTGTGAGGGAGAGAGAGAGACAGACAGACAGAGAAAGAGAGAGACAGACAGACAGAGAAAGAGAGAGACAGACAGACAGAGAGACAGACAGACAGACAGACAGACAGACAGATCGAGAAAGAGAGACAAACAGACAGACAGACAGACAGAGAGACAGAGAGAGAGAGAGAGAGAGAGAGAGAGAGAGAGAGAGAAGAGAGAGAGGGGAGAGGAGAGAGAGAGAGAGAGAGGAGAGAGAGAGAGAGATAACATATGTCCACAGTCACGAAATTCGGATTAGCGTTGAACCAAAATCCGGTAAATCGAATCATCCGATAATACTGTCCATCTGTCTGTCTGTCTGTCTGTCTGTCTATCCTCTTAAATGTACAGATGTAGACGCTTAGAATACATACTAGATATTTGTCTAGTGTTATGTTAGTTATTTTAATAGTTAGGAGTTTTATTCTATTTAATTTTAATTTCTATATATATTACTGGTCAAGTTTTTTTGTATTGCATGCTTTTAGTTTCCTTCCTTCCTTCCTTCCTTCCTTCCTTCCTTCCTTCCTTTCCTCCTTCCTTCCTTCCTTCCTTCTTTCCTTCCTTCCTTCCTTCCTTTCCTTCCTTCCTTCTATCCTTCCTTCCTTCTATCCTTCCTTCCTTCTTCTTTCCTTCCTTCCTTCCTTCCTTCCTCCCTCCCTTCCTTCCTTCCTTCCGTTGTTATAGTGTGTTAGGAAGGTTGTTAGTGTTAGGAAGGTTGTTATAGTGTTAGGAAGGTTGTTATAGTGTTAGGAAGGTTGTTATAGTGTGTTAGGAAGGTTGTTTTTAGTGAATTAGGAAGGTTGTTATAGTGTGTTAGGAAGGGGTTATATGTGTTAGAAGGTTGTTATAGGGGTGTTAGGAAAAGGGTTTTTATAGTGTTTTGGAAGGTTGTTTATAGTGTTAGGAAGGTGGTTATAGTGTGTTAGGAAGGTTGTTATAAGTGTGGTTAGGAAGGTTGTTATAGTGTGTTAGGGAAAGGGTTTTTTTTAGTGTGTTAGAAGGTTGTTATAGTGTGTTAGGAAGGTTGTTATAGTGTTAGAAGGTTGTTATAGTGAATTGGAAGGTTTTTTATAGTGTGTTAGGAAGGTTATTATAGTGTGTTAGGAAGGTTTTTACAGTGTTAGGGAAGGGTGTTGTAGTGTGTTAGGAAGGTTTTTTACGTGTTTTGGGAAAGGTTGTTATAAATGTGTTAGGAAGGTGGTTATAGTGTGTTAGGAAGGTTGTTATAGTGTGTTTTGGAAGGTGGTTTTAGTGGGTTTTGGAAGATTGTTATAGTGTGTTAGGAAGGTTGTTATAGTGTGTTTAGGAAGGTTGTTATAATGTTAGGAAGGTTGTTATAGTGATTAGAAGGTTGTTATAGTGTGTTAGGAAGGTTATTATAGTGTGTTAGGAAGGTTGTTATAGTGTTAGAAAGGTTGTTGTAGTGTGTTAGGAAGGTTGTTACAGTGTTAGGAAGGTTGTTATAGTGTGTTAGGAAGGTGGTTATAGTGTGTTAGGAAGGTTGTTATAGTGTGTTAGGAAGGTGGTTATAGTGTGTTAGGAAGATTGTTATAGTGTGTTAGGAAGGTTGTTATAGTGTGTTAGGAAGGTGGTTATAGTGTGTTAGGAAGATTGTTATAGTGTGTTTTGGAAGGTTGTTATAGTGTGTTAGGAAGGTGGTTATAGTGTGTTAGGAAGATTGTTATAGTGTGTTAGGAAGGTTGTTATAGTGTGTTAGGAAGGTGGTTATAGTGTGTTAGGAAGATTGTTATAGTGTGTTAGGAAGGTTGTTATAGTGTTACTTATAATTAGATTTATTTAAGTTTGTCCTAAAAAAATAAAAGTTTTCTATAGTAAAAAATGTTCACAGAAAACGTGATATTTCTCGTTTTTTTTAGTTATAATAAAAAAATATTGAAGTATTTAAAGGAAGACTCAAGAAAAATGAAAAAAGAAGGAAGGAACGGGAAAAGGAAGAAAGGGAAAGGGAAAGGGAAAAAGGAAGGAAGGAAAGGAAGGAAGGAAAGGGGTGGAAGGAAGGAAGGGAAATAGAAAGGGAAGGAAGGGGGAGGATGGGGGGAAAGGGAAAGGAGAAGGGAAAGGAGGAAGGAGGGGTAAAGGGAAAGGAAGAAGAGAGAAAG
>JACEEZ010007796.1:0-19027 GCA_016584305.1 Chionoecetes opilio | reverse complement strand
TACAAAGGGACGCCTGCCCCCTCCACATTTCAGTTCAGTACCGCCCACTCGGCCCCCGCCAATGGGAAGACGAAGGGACGGGGCCAGTCTCGTGTTTTTGCGACCTTCAGTCCACCCTGACCCGGTCCGGGACTGGACTAAACCCGGGGCGTAAACTCACAAAAATGCGCTATAACCTGAAAGGGGTTTTGGGGTGACCCCTTTTGACGGGCTGGAAACTTGCTTCGTTGCCCAAGGTACCGTCAAAAAATGGTATGTATGGGTTTAACGTGGCGAGGGGTTTTTACGTAATTTTAAGTTTCTTAGTGCCAAAAGGATTCGAGTAAGACAAATACTACAAAATATATTTATTGTAATATTATGTACACTTGTGAAGGTTTATACATTAATATGCCACGCTTTTTTTTTAAGAAAAGGGCCAATGAAACAAATGCAAAATAACAGAGCCGGAACATTAAAGTCGTGCAAGGAAACTCTCACCCTCCTGGTGTGGAGAAAAACAGACACTCAAAAGGGGCGTGAGTGGGAGCGCCCTGTAACGCGTCTCCTCGAAATCTCTGTTTCTTTTTTGCTCGCCCATATGAGGAAAGCTGCCCGGAAGCTGTTTTTCCCGGGTGAGCCGTTGAGGGGAAAGGTTTTTTAGTCGGGGTTCCCAAGTCAGCCCCCCCATCTGTGGGACGGTGGCTGTTTGGGGTCAGCAAATGTCATAAAAGGGGTGGCAGTTTTCGCATCCGCTGGCGCCAGTACAAGACACTCAGACACCGGAATCCTGTCTTAGTATCGATTAACACATACATTTAACAGTCCCTAAAAGTAGAAATAGTACCCGATGGACAAATTTGGGTTTCTGGCCGAAAAATAAAACTCGTCACGGGCAGCCCCCGCTTGTTTCTTACTCTTGTCTGTCTTTTACTGAATGTGACACTATTTCTTACGGCGTCGTCTTCCGAACCATTCAGTTGAAAAGCCATTTCCCCCGAGAACGACTGTCCTTGCTGTATAAAAAGCCCAAAATTTTTAACCAGACTGTAAACTGCTAAAGGTAAACATTATAAAAATATAAAAAAAAAAAGGTTTATCCTTTTGTATGCTTAATCATCATGCTGATCTAAAATTGATCCGGGGTCTGTATTCCTTTAGTATCTTTTATGGGGACTTCAAGTTTTTTTATTTTTTCGCCAGGGTATCTATTTTCAGACTCGCCGGGGGTTTTTTTTTGTCCTCGTCGAGTAGCCGAAGACACCCACGCTCCCCTTTAAACCCCCACCTCCAACTGCAAGTGCGGCAAGGGCACCGGGGGGGAACAAAGCCTAAATTTAAATTCGAGAGAACTGCAACCCCAAAATCCCAGGGGTCGCTGGCAGTTTTAATTTCCCAAAGTAGTAAAAGTTGTTCTACTGGAAAAAAAAAATATGGGCTTTTTCCACTGCATTTAAAAACACACAATATAATTTTAAGAACGATTTTTGCTATTGTATATTGTATAAAAAGCCTGTTCTGAAAAACATTATATAACCAAATAACCTAAAAGGTTAAGTTGGGAGGGCGAGGTAAATTTTACTCTGATTTTTATATATCAAAAAACGAATATTTAGAATTAACATACCTGCACAGGGCTCTGTCACGCCGGACTAAACCTCCTGGGGAAGACAAAGAGGTTATGTCAGGAGTCCGCTGAGGTTGTCAGGGTCTTTAAACGTATGACCTCCGACCCGCCTACCGACCCCTGAAGAAGCCCCATTCCAAGTCTCCTTCTCGGGCGATGCTATTCAACAGCAATGGGCGCCTCGGTCGGACATGGAGGGCAGAGGGGCTCTTGGGGGCTGGTCTTTGGGCAGTTGTTCCGGGGACTCTCCCTGAGAGTTTCACCCCACGGGTTTTAAAGGGCAGGGGATGCCATCCTCCCTTTGACGAAGCGCACCCCCCCTTTTGACGAATCAGGAAGCTTGAAAATTTTGAGGGGTGGAAAGGCAGCTGGTGTTTGTAATATAGTGGGAGCTCCTCAAAGCGGGGGGTGAGGCCTGATCCACGGATTGCAGCTGCCCTGACTGCCGTTTTGGCAATCAGGTACCATTCCCCCCTGACTGGAAAGGGGGGCTGGTGTCCCTATCTGGAAAGGGGGAAAGGGGGCCGTCAGGCTGCAACAATTACCGCGGTATTACATGCTCACGTACCAGGCAAGGTGCTTGCCCATCTTTGTGACCGGTTCCAGCCTCTGGTGAAGCATCAAAACCTCACAGGCTGGGTTCACGCCTGGTAAGTCCACAACGGAAAAGTATCCTAGCGTTTTTGTGTCCCGGTGGAACGCCCACGTGAGTTTTTGACAGGGGGTCTTGCAGCCTATGTTGATCTCAAAAACATTTGACTCAGTGCATCGTGGTCACTCGGGATCTTCTGCAACTTCGGGATTCCTGCAGGGACTATTTTTTGATAACTGTCTAATTTGGGACTGAGAGTGCTGTGAAGTGTGGGGAGGGGTACCGGCTTCTTTTTCCCGTAAACAGGAGTGAGGCAAAGGGGGCGTCCTTGCCCCTCATTTTTTAAAGCTTGTATGAGTGGTATTAGACAAAGGGTTTTAGATCAAAGTGATTGTGGGGCATCCGTCGGGCAACACCAAAACCTATCTTTTTTTTGCCGATGAGCAGTATCTTTTCTGGTCCCCTGGAGGTCCTTCCTGGTGATGGCTCTCGAGGCGCGCACGAGGCAAACCCTTTGGGGCTTTAGGGCTCCTGGCTCAAGACCCAAAGGGCCCGGTGTTTTAGACTTTCTAGATGAAGCGTACGTTGTTCATCGTGTGGCGAGGACATTGAGATCTTGGAAAGTTTTACATACCTTGGTAGCCATCCAAAAGACGGCGGGGCCCCGTCAAAAGTCTTACGAGGATTTGGCATGCCCACGGGGTTATGGACTCGCTCGCGGGGGAAATTTTGGGGTTTTCGGGACGTGGGAGGGCAAAGATCCCGGGTTTTCAAAATCCCTTGGGGATCCCTGTCTTTCCTATGGTTTTTGGACTGGACACTAAATAGTGATTGTAGAGACGAATCAAAAGCCTTTGGTAAAAAGTGCTTCGCAAATCATGGGGTATCGCTGGGTGATTTCGTTCAAATCAGCGATTGCCCGTGAGACTAATAGAGGCCTATTACCTGCATAGTCCGTCACGCCAAATTCGGCTAAGGGGATGTGGCCGCTACCCTGAACCGATCCTTCCCCTGGGTTTTCTGTAAGAGACAAACCGGGGGTGGAGAGGCCCAAGGGGGCGCCCCCCAAAAAGGGTCGTGGGTGGGGCAAGTTTATGTTTCTTGTCGAGAGCTGTTGGTAGGGAAAAAGGGGCCTGCATGGGAACTCGCGCGTGGGGCCCCCGGAGTGGCGCGTAGGGGGGGCAGGCGACGCGCACCCCCGGGTATGCCCCCAATGATTGATTTATTGAGGACCAGAGTAGGGGGGATTGATCAAGTTTTTAAGTGATAAAGAGATTAATAAAGGAGAGGTAAAAAAAGTTCTTACGGCTTTTAAAACCCGGGTAGAACAAGGTAACGGATTCAAGCTGGAACAGCGTAGATTTAAAAGGAAAATAGGGAAAACCTGGTTCCCTAAATAGGGCTGGTGAATGTAATGGAATGTTCTCAGTAGACAGGTAGTTAGTGTGCTGATATCATTAGGACTTTAAAGGGGAGCTGGGTTAGATTCATGGATGGGAAGGAAATGGATGTAGGTAGTGTAGGTGACAGGAACTACACGTGTAGGCTCGCTGCCTCTTGTAGCTTCCTTATTTTATATGTTCTGATGTCAATCCTTTTGCTGCTTCCAGGATGTCAGTTTGCAGAGAGAAGACCTCACCTGCTATTGACAGTTTTTGTGAATGGACGACGCATGGTGGCTTCCGTTTTCTCCAGGCGAAGACTGTAGCGGTTTCATTTATTGCGACCCGTGGGATTCAATCCCGACCCAGACCTGTATCTTTACGATAAGAGAATACTGTAGTGAATAGACCGAAAGATCAGAATTAGGCGCTCTGTGGCATCTCTCCGGAATCACTAACATATATATAGATATATATATCTATATATATATATGTATATCTATATATATTATATCTAAAGATATATATATACTATATAATATCAGTTAATATTAGATCTATATATCTAGTATATTATAATATTATCTATATCTATATATATAGCTAGTACAGAGAGAGGAGAGGAGCGCAGAGAGAGGTAGAGAGAGAGAGAGAAGAGAGAAGAGGGAGAGAGATAGAGAGATTAAGATAGTTTTAAGAGCACCGCAACCTGCGGGGTTATTGACGCTGCGTACATTAGTCAGGCAGATAGGTGTAACAATTGTGGGTTTATTACGTACAAGCATGGAATTTGGCACAGTCAGAGATAATGTCTCTGAATAATTCCAATATGGACCACCCGCGCAAACGGCTAGGTAGCCTATGATGCAGGCCAATTTTCCAAATGGCCGCTTTTAGTTTAGTGCTAGATAGGGGTCTCGTGCACCCCCCCCGAAACTACTTCCCATTGTGTCTATAGATACGGAAATAATATGTAGAAATTATTTGCTATGTTAAGTAGTTGAAAAAATGTCCCAGTTCATTTTTTATGCAAATTTAGTGCCGCCATTACCAAAACTCTATAGTTCGCCTAGGTCAACTTGGCAAAGAGCCTGTCGTGTGGACATGTCTGGGACCAATTACCGTGACAACAGCTGAAATCTCAGCCAGGACAACGTGGGAAGACATTCGAAGGAGAGTTGACGATCCACTGTCTTCCAGGAAAATTGGCAGCAGTTCCTGCGAATTGAATGCAAACAAAACAGAACTGTTTGCCTTCTTGCAAAGCACATCACCTCTTCTATCAGATAAGCGATAGTCCACCACGGATGGTTCAGATGTGACGTGCATTTTTTCCGCACGCGACACCAGTCATCTTGCCATGTGACCATGGGAGGCTGAGTACACGAATGCGAGATACATATCGCGATGCAGTTCCGTGATGGATTTTCAGCAAATTCTCGCGTACGTTGATACCGATTAGTGGTATTGGCTGTGGCAGCAACAACCAAACTCAAAATCCAGGAAGCTTGGGTGCCTTTGGGACAGAGCCCGCTTCAGTATATTCCACAGCACATGAAATTGCAGCACTTCCTCGACTCAGATAAAGTCACAGGCCCTCCCGATGTTCCACGTGCATACACAGGGTTGCACAGTCTCGTCCATTTATACACGGGCAAGAAACAGCCCGGATATCCTGTAAAGTATTTGACGAATTACGCCAGCGTTAGTTCATCTCTCCACGGGGACCGCACCCAGATCTCTGTGACGTGTGGCAGTGCTCTAGCGGTTCACCATTCTTTCTCTAATACTGATCGCACCCACTCTCGTCAACATAGACGAATCTCGACAGCACCTCTTCACGAAGAAAGGACGCGCCTGTGGAAGCTTTCCCCCTACCATAGAGTTCCTGGTACAACACTAGATCAAGAGGGCTTGTGTACACGGGTGGCCCTGCTGGGGAAACCTTCTCGAGGTTGTTATGGATCTGCCCTACACCTGGGGATGGGATGGATCGAGTCCCCACAAACTGAGACCCCTGTGGTCCATGCTTCCTGAAGCCGCACTTCATCATGGGAGCTGATTTGTTTTGAAATGCAAAAAGGTTACAAAGGGACGATGCAAGTGCAACAAAGCTAGTTTGAAATGTACCGCTTTGTGCCAGTGTGGTGGAGAAATTGTGACGTATAAACAACATCCAAACTGGTACTATCTAGTAAGTTAACCGTTACAGTGCTTTACCTCATGCTTAATAATGTCAAATACACTAATCTTCAATGTTCAGAGTCACTATGTTGTCATTTCAATATATATGGGTATATATTTTTGGGATATGGACATATCTAGATAGCGGGAGGCCTATTTATGATTACACTGGTATATATAACTATATTAAATGGTCTGTATTCCTGGACTGAGAGTGCTGTGAAGTGTGGGGCAGGTGTATCCAGCTTCTTCTCTGTGAATACAGGAGGAGGCAGGGGCGTCCTTGCCTCCATCACTTTTCAACGACTTGATGGACTGGGTAATGGACAAGGGTTGTAGATCAAAGTGATTGTGGAGCATCCGTCGGCAACACCAAGAATCACTGATCTTGTTTTTGCCGATGAATGCAGTAATCTTTTGCTGAGTCGCTGAGGTCTGGTGTGGCTCTCGAGGCGCTGCACGAGAGCAAGCTTTGGGGACTTAGGTCTCCTGGCTCAAGAATCAAGTTCCAGGTGTTTGGAAGACTTACTAGATGAGCGTACCAGTCGGTTCATGGCGTTGTGGCGGAGGACATTGAGATCTTGAAAGTTTTTTTACATACTTGGTAGCGCAGTCCCTAATGACGGCGTCACGTCACGAAGTCTTACGGCGGAGTTGGGCATAGCCCACGTGCTATGGACTCGCTCAGCGTGAGAGTATTTTGGCGTTGTCGGTACCTGTCAGAGGACAAAGATGCCGGATCTTCAGTCGCTTGTGATCCTGTCTACTCTATGTTGTGAAGACATGGACACTAAATAGTGGACTTGAAGAGACGAATCAATGCCTTTGGTAATAATTTTCTTTGCAGAATCATGGGGTACGCTGTGGATGATTACGTGTCAAATCAGCGATTGTCACCGTGAGACTGATCGAGGCCTATTACCTTTCATAGGCCGTCAAGCGCCAACTTCGGCTATAATGCATGTGGCACGCTACCCTGAACCGATTCTTTCCCATACGGGTGGTATCTTTAAGAGTACAATCCGGCGTGGAAGGAGGGCAGGGGGCCGCCCACAAGGCTCGTGGCTGGGGCAGTTTTGTTCTTGTCGAGAGCTGGCTTTGTATGAGAAAGGGAGGCCTGCATGGGAATCGCTCGTGGTGACCCGGGAGTGGGCGTCGTAGGGTTGGGCGGGCGACGCACCCCCCGGCGTATGCCCCCAATGATGATTGATATCTATTAATTTCACTATTTCTCTCTAAATCATCTTGGAAGCTTGTTGAATGCTTACAACTTACGGAATAATGTTTTAAATGCGTTTACAAACAGTCCAATATATCTTCTGTAATTAGTATTTATATACATAGCTAAATTAGTTGAGAAGCTTTTTGATTTAGATTATTGTTAACAAACTGTATTGTTGTAGACGAAACGGTTTAATTTACCATATTCGTTTTGGGGGGGGTCACTTAACCAAAGAAAATTTACTAAACATGCTTTTAATAATATGACGAAAGTGTATTTATCTCTTAGGCCACCAATAATTTGCTCAGGTAACTAAATTTGTTACTTTTAAGTCAGGGCTCAGTAGGTGTATTCATCATAGACTTGAGGGTTTATACATACAAGCAATGAAATTTTTGCCACAGTCATAAGATAATAGGTGTTTACTTAAAATAAATATGTACTTACCTGTCAATTAGCTAATTTGTCCTGTAATTTTCACTGAAACATTGAACTCCTGAACGCGAGTTTCCGAATTTGATGAGTTCAGTCACTTTATTACTCTCACTGGTGTGTTTATTGACATTGCTGGCAACACAAATTCAAATTGTGGTCATTTGGTGAATACATTAATTGCTATTATGTGTATCTAGAGTCATTTCATTAGAACCTAAAGAACATTTGTGTCGTCCCGGTTAAAAATCTCGCGGTCAAACGTCATTTTGTAAAAATGCACCACGGCTTACCATAGACTTTTTGCGGTGGGTCCCATATATGGAATTATTCATTATATTTTATCTCTGACTGCGCCAAATTTTCACATGCCTTGTACGTCTAAACCCACATTTTTATATGGATACACCTATCTGCCTGCTATAATGGTTTTTTTTGGTTTATAAAGGTTTATTGTCCATTAACTGGAAAAAACTTGAAACTAATATACAAAATAGATTAAATGAATACAGGAATATATTTGCATATGGAGTGTTTTAATCATAGTTTTAATATAATATATGAAAAGAAAATATAACAATAAGGAATAAGAACAGGTACACCAATTGTGTAGCCATATGCTGTAATTTACTGGCAGATATAGCTGTTTATGTTATGTATTTGTAAGATGTCATGTTTATCAAAGTAATACCTTTGATAACAAAGAAGAACGCGACGAAAATAAGGAAAAGGAAAACTGAATGTGAGCAGACTAAAGTATTATAGCTCAATGCCTGCTACAGATCTACCGCTACTAACAAGAATAAAGAGACAGAAGGTAACGTCACGCGTCCCCGTGGCGTCGAGCTAAAATTCACAGGTCCTTGTGCGCATGACGTCAATGGGTTTCGCGCCACCAGGTGTGGAGGGATTCAAATATTTTTATGGCCGCACTCAGGCCTCACCGCCGCCCCGACACTGACACGCCTGACACCTCCCACCCTATCTCTCTCTCTCTCTCTCTCTCGTCTCTCTCTCTCTCTCTCTGTCTCTCTCTCTCTCGTGCTCGTCTCTCTCTCTCTCTCTCTCTCATGCTCCTCTCTGCTCTCTCTCCTCTCTCTCTCTCTTGTCTCTCTCTCCTCTCCCATCCTGTAAGCCACCCATAACCTCCTCCCTCCCTTACCTTCTCCTCCTCCTACCCCTTCCTCTACCTCCTCCTCCTCCTCCTCCTCCGCCTCCTCCTCTCCATCTTCTCCTTCACCATCTCACCCTTTCTCAGCCCCTCTTAATCTTATACGTCACTTCCCCCACGCGGCAAAAGGAGGTGACGTTACCTATCCTGTATTATTGCACTATCACCTGATATAGTAACGCTTGTTTTCATGAAATATAACAAATATGCAACATTTAGAGTCATATTTACGGTAAGTTTGTAATCAAAAAACTATTCACATTTGACCAAGACAAATATTTATTTACATGTAGCTGTTTAATTATTTAGCTATGTGACAAATACCCTTTACTACCCCTGACCATTATAGCCTTTTACAACCTTCTGGTGTTGACAAAAATACCCTTGTATACTACCTTTCTGCTGCGCCCAATATACCCTTTCTCAACTCATCGTCTAAAAAGGTTAGATAGGGTAGATGAAGGTATATCGGCAGCTTCTACCCTTCAGCCTGGACATAGGGTATAAAAGGGTTAGCTGCGCTTGTAACATTTCTATCCTTATATACCCCTCATTATCTGAAGTGGACTTTGGTGGCGGCCTGCCTGCCATATGTGTTCGGTTGCCGTCGGCCATCGTGGACCAAGCGCTCCCCCTTCGTCACTGGAGGTGGAGCCTGCCGGTGATGTCGCCTTTATACTTTCCTCCCCCTTTTTCTCTCCTTTCATAGGGCGATCTAGGCCCGGTAGATACCCTTCTTTCTCTTCCGTCTCAGCACGCTTCTTCTTTTTAAACTTCACCACACCGCGCTCCCCACGTGTTTGCCGTCCGTGGCGTTCCCGTATATTCCCCGCGCGCCCCTCTATCTGGAGTTAGTCACCGCGGGCGGGTTGTATTTTCCTTCGTGGGCAACACCTCCTTGTATGGGGTTGGGTAAACGGGAGGTCCAGTGTGGCCCAGCTGGATCATCGGCTGTCATAGGCGTTGGCTAGGGTCAAGCAAGCGGAGGTTGCCTGGTGGGCACCGCATCGTGAACCCGCGGCTGCCACGCAGACACCAGGCAACCCGACGCGTAATCTTCCCCGCTTACCCCCCGTCTGTTGGGTGCGGTCTTCCCAACAGACAGCTTCCCCCTCGGTGTGCTCGAGTGTGGTGGGGGGCGTGGGAGTGAAATAATTTTCGTTTATGAATACGCTTGTATTGATTACCCCGTCCTGTCGTCTCTTCCCTGACGTGTGCTTTGTCCTCGACATCTCCACTGGATCCTCTCATTGCACCCTGGCGCCTTTCCAGGCCCGAGTGGCATCAAAGCGGAAGTCGCCCCTTCCCTCTCGCTCCCCGTCGGCGGTACCCGCTCTAAGGACCGCAGACAGGGATTGAGAGACAGTCGGGCCCTGGGGCACTTCTACTTTGGACACCTTGCTTCTGTCCAAAGTATCCCAGGCCTTGTCCTCAAGCATACGAATTTTCATGGCATAGGGGTGTGATTCGCCGACCCGTTGGTCTATGATGGCAATGCCACACGATAGGGCTACATCACTTTGCTACGGCAGACGGCGCAACAGTGCCCTTGAAAGCCAAAACACGGAAATTGGTAAAAAACATTTCAGAGCCGAAATTCTTCGCTCTGTTAATGTTGCAAAGGCCCTGAGGATACATTCCTAACCCCCTTCCGAACCTACAACATCTACACCAACGATCCCCCAAAACCCTTGTTGGTACGGGGCATATTAAAAGAAAGTGGAGGAAATTTTTTCATGGGCGCGTTTTTTGGGGGAAAAAAAATTGGAAAAACCCAAAGGGCCACCTAAAAAGTATGGCAGACGCGTTTTGATCCGGCCAGGGCCCTTACTCGGGTTCGGATGATCCTTCCATCCCCATCCCCTTGACAGCTTTTTTTGAATCCACAAACCTCACCAAATTTTAATTACAGCAAAGGCGTAGTCTCAATCGACCTATATGAATTCTCGGAGGAAAAATAATAAACATGTCCCGAATGAGTTTTAGAAAGGTCTCACAGGTCAGAGGGACAAAAACATGATCGTTTTCCATTCTCGGTCAATCTCCCTGATTACATCAGAATCATTCCCCCAACCCTAGGGTAAAAAACCTTTAACGACCGCCCCATGCAGTCATATGTGCTACAGCTTTGGGCGGGAAAAATTCTGTAAATCCCCTCCCCGCGTGGTCGTTGTCGGCGTTGGATTTTCCTAACACAGCTGATTGTAAGTCAAACCCCCCACGCTTCCACTGCCGTGATGCTCACCCACCCAGTTCTCGACTTGTGGGCAACAAATTAAAACTCCTACTTTGGCCAAAACCCAATTTATCTTTTTGGGGGCGCCAGAAGAAATTTTCTCACAGACAAGCGGCGGGGGAGGAAGCAGGACCTACGCATCCGCGATGGCAGTGGATCAACTAAAACTCCTAATCACCCGCCAAAATTTTTCTACCACATTTCCAACCAATCAAACTGTCCAAGTGAATAAAAAGTTTTCGCATTAACCTGCGTATGGGGTCTGCGACCCTCTCATAATGAGCCTCCTCCACCTTCGTGTAGTGCATGTCGCACAGAAAAATATAACAGTGACCCTCCTTTAAAAAGGTTCCCCCAAAAAAATCCTACTAAAAATCTCAAAACGAAATCCCCCAGCCCACTGAGTCCTTAGAGTCAGTGGGTGTCCCCCCGGGTAAAGTCTAATTGTAGCAGGAGGGGGTGGGAAATTTAGTAAAGCTACAATGCTGATAGTTTGAGAGTACGTTGACCCCAAAATAAAGCCGCTGTTACCGCCACTGAAAGGGCTAGCGACACAGCTTACATCCCGCTGAGGCGAAGGTGTTTTCAAATATGGACACCCCAATCTGATGCCATGTAATACCAATTTTCAAGAGCTTCGACGGGAGATATTAGTAAAACTAGTAAAGCTTCTGACATAAACTCAGCATCATTGGCCTGGGACATACGGTATCGTTATATACTGCTGCGGGACTCGTGTGGGGTGTCGAGGATCCCAATTTACACCTCCAGATATACAAAACGCCAATCAACATCTGAAAAAGTAAGGAAAAGTAGTTACTAATATGCTGCACTAAAGAAAAAAGATGCTGGACTTTCAAATACCGCAGCCGTCTGTATGCGGTAATTGATACGAACTAATGTAATCTGACATAGTGTCTATCGTCACCGACTAGACCAAAAAGACAGCAAGTAACAGGGCCCGATACTGTCAAGCTGTAAATCGGTACTCTGAAACAGGACCTCGTTGGAGCGTAGTATCAGCTCAGGCCCCAACTGTATGTTAATGAAAAAGCCAACACCCAAACGTGAGGCCTGCTAAATAAGAGCCTCACCATCCCATGTGTCAAAAGCGCACCAAGCAGAAATTCCAGCAGTGATAACACTCAGATGCAGGAATCCAATAAACATAAGAAAATTCTAGAATTAAACATACAATATTGATGAGAAGCAAATTAAAAAACCTTCTTTGAAAAGTACCCCGAGATGACGGACACATACCAGCAGAGTGCATCAAATCAACCTAAATATGTTGACACGCCGAAGAGAATCAATGAATCCACCTATGATGATGACTACTGCTGCCCCCAACAACACGCGGCAGCAAGCGCGACACAGAGCGCTGCGGCAACAAACGGCAGCAGCGACAACAATAGCAGCGACTACTACTACTACTACTAACTACTACTACTACTAATACTATCGTTGTTATCACCAAGGTAAATGACTATGTATATTACTACTATTATTACATCTTCATCAACTACTAGTGACACCCACATCATATTGATAATATTGCCGTAAATATTCTGACCCTCACACATTATTATTATTATTATTACTACTATTGTTATTATATTATTCTTACTACTACTTCTGTTATTACTACTACTCCTTACTACTATTATGTGCGTTTAAACAACTACCTAGTGTTAAATACTAATATTATATAAATAATTTATGGATTAATATAAATTCCTATTTATTTATTATTATTATTATTATTATATCTTTCAAATATATTTTATTATTATATTATATCTTCATAATTTTTATATTATTATTATATATATCTTTCATATTTTCATTGCTATTGTTATATTATATGGTGTCATAATGGGGATGGTAGTTTTGGTACTATTATCTTTATTATTTTTATTATGTATTATTTATATGAACATGTTGATTGTTGTTATTATTATTATTATTATATTATTATACTTATCTCTTAGTTTATTATTATTTATGCTTATTATATTAATTATTTATAATAATAATAAAATAATCTTAGTCTTATTATCCTATAATAATAATAATAATTATTATGATTATATTATTACTTATTATTATTATTGCCGTTCTTATTGCTGTCGTAAGCGATACTTATATACTTATTACTATTGTGTTTTGCTAATTTTCTGCTGCTGCTACAAGATAAATTACTAAGATTTACTACTATATTATTAATTATGTGTAAATTTAATATGTTATAAAATTAATACTATTATAGATTAATAGTGTACCTTTGTTATATTATCATCCAGTTGTTACTATTATTGTCATTATTTTTTTGTTCTCTTTTAGTATCTAGTCAGTATTAGTAATTATTGGTATTAGATGATGAATATTATTGTTATGATTATTAGTTTATATTATGTATTATTATATCTAATTAGCGACCACTACCAAATTAGTACACTGTACTTCTTCTATTACTACTAATACTACTACTACTACTAATTACTACTACTACTAATACTACTACTACTACTACCCCCCCCCCCCCACTAGTATCTCATAATATACAAATATTAATTTTTGTTGAGTGCTATTCTACTTATTCATATTATTCTAACAAACTTTTTTATATATATTTAATATTATTATTATAGATATTATTGCTACTACTATTACTACTGCTTACTGTGTATTAAACAAGTACTATGTGTGTAAAATTGCTACTATCATTGTTAATAGTTCCTGTTATTATTATTATATTATTATTATTATGATATTATTGCTATTATTATGGCTAGTATATATTATTATTATTATATTATTATTATTATTATTATGTTGTATGATTAGTATTATTTTCAGTACTTTCTTTTCTATTGTTATTATAGTTGTAATGGTATGATGGTAATTATTATATTATATTTTTTAATATTATTTTATATTATCTGTTATCACTGATTATCATTATTATTATACTAATATTATTGATGTTGTAACTATTATTAATACTCTTGTTACCTATTTTTTTTATGCTACATGATAAACCCAATTCCTACTATATTAGTGTATGTTAAAATTTTACACATGCTAAAACACATACTATTTGCAAATTAATATGATCGTCATTATTACTATTATCATATTATTATCTATTATATTATATATATTATTATAGATGTAGTATTATTATTATTATTATTATTACTATATTCTTGCATTATTGCTATTATTGCTAGTATTATTATTATTATTATTATTATTATTACTATTATATATTATTTGTTAATATTGTACTGTTGTATTATTATTATTATTATTATTATTATTATTATTATTATTATTTATGATTATGCTATTGCATTGTATACTATTCTATTACTATTATGACTATAGTGTTATTATCATTATTATTATTTATTATTGTCATCATTATTATTTAGAGTTTTTTCATTATTATGATTTTATATGTCACACTTATTATTAGTATTTATTTTCGTTAGCTATTACGGTTATAGATTCTGATAAGTATTAGTATTATATTGTATTATTATCATATTATTTATTATTAATTATTATTATTATTAGTAACTTATTATGTTGTTGCTCCTGCTATACTGTTACTGCAGTAATATAAGATATTCACTTTTGTTCTCACGTACTGGCGTACTAAATTTTCCAATCACAGTATGACACACCCGGGGCAGCTTAATGACTGGCATTTCTCACTTTTTCTTTGTATCGATAATTACTTTAATACAGATAATGTTATAACCTTTTTCTACTCTTTCAATGATATTTGATTGATATGACTCAGAAAATGCGTTAATATGGAAAATATACATCAGATGCATGGCCACATGGGACTTTAAACTCTCTTTCAAAGTCATATGAATATTCAACTTACAATTATCTCATTTCGAACAGGATTATACTAAAACTAACAATTTTTCATATAAAACTCAAGATCATTAACTAAAAATACTAATAATATCCAAATCCTCCTAAAATGCCTCAATTCATCTCCAGATATCATAGCTGTCACAAAAAACTTGGCTGACTGATAATAACAAACATCTTCATGAATTTCCACTGGGTATCACTACTATCATCTTGTCAGGAACCACTAGGCTCAAGGAGGTGTTTCTTCTATGTTTCTGCGACACTTTAAAATTCTGAACAACATAGATTTAAAAAATGTATCAATAATGACATTGAATTACTTACTATTAGAATTATTACTGAATCTATCAGTCTTTGATTTCGTGCAATATATAGCCCAAATAGTAAAAATTATTGCAGTAATAGACGAATTCAGCATGTCATAAAACAGCAGTACAAGGACAAAGCAAAACAGAATTAAAATAATACTCATAGGAGACTTAATATAAACTTACTGCAGCATACAACCATACACCAACAATAACTTTTAGCAAACATTCAAATTTAAATTTTGTTCCTCACATCTCCAGACCCACTAGATTTCAGATAGTTTAATTTCGGGGACCCTTCTGCTCCGAGACATATATACACTAATTTTGTGGAAAGTTTACCGCAGGTAGTGTACTTTCCCATGTCGGGACCATCTTCCTTTTCTTAAAATTTCCTTCCCCCAAAAAAAATCCAAGCTCAATAAAATAGGAATTCATGAAATGTAACTCCTAATAATAAGGAGCTTTTCTTCAAAAACTTTCACACCATATATGGAACACACTCTTATCTTCACAAAGATATAAATTTAAACTTAATACATTTCTGGACAAAATGAGTAATTTATACAATGAAGTTTCCCAATAAAACAAAATAATTTCTGAAAAACGGTACGTTACATAACCCTTGGATAACGTCAGCTGTAATTAAATCGGTCAAGACCAAAAATAACTATTTAAGGACATAAAATAGGTGTTGTCTCTGAAAGGTTATTATAAAAATACCGCAATGTCCCTAAATAGGATTATTAAAAATCATAAAATTTCATATATATGTCGATATTTACAAACTTTAAAAATGATACACGACAAAATTGGAAACCATAAATCAGCTGAAAAATAACTTATACAAAACTTATCTCCCCAAAAGGGGGTTACATAACAAGGAATAATAAAGTAATGAGTGCATGCCGATATTGGCAGAGGCCTTTCAATAAGATTATACAGATATTGCCTTCCAATTTAAGATAACAACATCCACCTCCGATATTAACCCACTGACTTTCTGAGAGGTAATTATCCAACATCAATGATTGTTCCTCCAGTTACTACCACAAAGACGTTGCAGCTGTAATAAACTCATTAAAAAACAAAAAGTGTATTTACCCATGAAATTTCCGTCCTCCCTAAAGGCAATCAAAGAACAAATAGCTGTTCCATATCAATCTTGTTCAACAGTCCATTCGAAAAATGAATTTTCCTCCCCAAGTTTAAAACATGCAACGTATCCCTATTTATAAAAAAAGGTCCAAACGACAACATTGCCAATACATACCAAATCACTTCCTAGCACCTACCAAAAATATTCGGAGGAAATAAGAGAAAAAAATCTTAAATTTCTTAAACAAAAATATCTATATCAACAAAGAACAATTTGGGTTTTCACGACAAGGCTAAGTACCTTTAGTGCTCTGACCGCCTTCACCGATAAACATTCTACTCTGCCTTGGATGCTCAACAACAATGCTCCTATTTATATATAGACTTACTTAAAGCTTTTGATACAGTGAAAACTGATATTTTACTAACAAAAATTGAAAACATATGGGTATACATGGCATCATACATCGACTGTCAGAGACTACCTCACCGGTAGACCCAAGTACAAATTCAGAATTGTACTATCTATACCTCAAATTATTCAGTACGGAGTCCCTCAGTGGTAGTGTCTCGGTCCCATTTTATTCCTTATCTATATAAATGATCTCCCAAATGTATTACAAATTTTAAAAAACAATAGTTTTGCTGATGGACGCTACGTTATTCCATTACTGGTGCAGACCCTACATCCTTGATAGAAACAGCCAACCAAGACTAGAAACTTTTTATAAATGGTATTTGAGTAATAGACTAACCGCAATTTAAACAAAAACTTATATATGCTCTTACCCAACAAGGCGACAAAATTCTTCCTACTCGATATACAACAACAATTCATCAACAGAAATAAACCAACACAAACTACTAGGTTTGTAACTTTTGATGATAACATATCTTAAACCACCATCATTAATGACTTATGTCTTAAATTGTAATATGAATAGTATCTCTATTATATCAAATTAGAGATCTTATGCCTATAATATACTTAAAATTCTCTATAATGCCCATGTATTGCACACTTTCCATATGTACTACAGTCTGGGCAACGCATATCCGACTCATTTACTCCAATGTTCCGGCTACAAAAGAAAATAATTAGGATCATTACAAATCGGGACTACTTTGATACATTACTTACCCTTTATTTAAGATTGAACATCTTGAAATTATTGACATAAACAAATTAAGATTGGAATATATATGCACAAATTAGTTACTGGTGGTATTATATTAACTTGCCCCCAACATAACTACCCCACCCGCAACTGTGAACATCCTCCGTGTACCACAACATAACCTGAAGTTTTTCAACACTCATAGCCTACTCTGGTCCCAAGATATGGGAATAATATACCCGACTCTGTAAGACCTACCAACATTTGTTCATTTAAAGGCAATACAAAAAAGTATTTATGGCCCATAACTGACAAGGATATTTGTTTAATATTTGTTTATAGTTTGTTTTAATATATGTCTAATGATGGTCATGTAGATTTATTATAGTTGCCAACAAACCATTTTATTAGCAGTACAAATTGCATTTTTAGCAATGTCTATGTATTCTTCCTAGATTTTTGTTTGTTTGTGTTTTTTGTTTGGTTTACCTTGTTTTCTTTTTTTTCTTTTTTTTTCTTCTTTTTCTTTTTCTTCGTCTTACGTAATGCTTCTGACGTCCTAGATAAACTTGTTTGTAAACTACAGAGATGCTGCCAGAATAGTATTAGGGCTTCGTATGGGCTGCTACACAAATTATGTATATAAACTTATTAAGTATGTATTAGTATGGGAAGCATAGTAAGTGTTTCAAGTGTTTCAAGTGTTCAAGCGTCTACAAGCCGTAAGGCTTCTACTGCAGCTATCACAAAAAAAAATGTCTTCAATCCTCCAATGAAATTATTCGGGATTACGTGCAACACTGGAAATATGGTTCCTTCTCATCACCGAGGATGTACCCAGTTGTGATCTGTTTCAAGAAACAATTACTAGGGCAGGGATGGTGTCTTATGCCCGACAGGTTTCATCCATGTAGCACAAACCACCTCCAGCAGGTGGTGGACTTTAGTGATGGTTGTGGCCTTTGGACCCTCGTCGGGATGCCCCTTTTCTGTCATCCGCGCAATCACCAATTGAGGCGTAGAAGGTCGTATCCATCTGCAACAAGACCTACACTGTGGCTCAATATATACTAACTCCAAATGATCGACATAACTCTCAAGATCTTGAGGATCTTATCCGCCAGCTCCCCGTCCATTTTTTCTCTCGGGATACATGAATGGGCGGCAATTTCTGTTGGGAGGATTTCCACCGAAATCGTGTTTCGCGTTGATTATCTATAATTTATCGATGGCAACAACCTAATATATTAAACACAGGAGAACCTACACCTGTTCCATTCGCAGACGGGAAACATTGGACTGCTCTTGGACCTACCACTCTTGCAGTCCAAAGGTCGCCTCGACTCTCATGGGAGGTGGCGATTCTCTTCGGGGCATTATCCCATACTAATAAGAGCGTGTCATCGCACCCTTCCGAGTCTCCCAAAATGGCCTGCTCCGTTGCAGACTGCGGAGGGCTTTCAAAATGCCTTGTGTTTTGAACAACATATAGATAAACTTCTAGACAATAGATGAGGCCGTTGCTTACTTTGTGTCTCGATCCATTTATAGAGCCTCGCTGAGCATCCACCGCACTGCTGGCTCTTTCTCCCGCGGCCTGTTCCGTGATGAATAGGACTGTACGGCAGCGAGGAGTCACTCCCGCCGTGCTTGAGGACGCAATACATATCGCGGCCAACTTCAGAAGAACTAAGAATAACCTCCACACTATTCAACGAGCTCGATACCGTAGGGAAAGGAATGAAGGAGGCTCGTCACTCCTCTTGGAGGGATTATATAAG
>JACEEZ010007795.1:0-10093 GCA_016584305.1 Chionoecetes opilio | reverse complement strand
AGTGTGTTGCGAGGCCGTACGGGTGTGTATGAAGTGTGTTGCAAAGGGGCCGTACAGGTGTGTTGCGAGGCTACGGGTGTTGGACAGGTGTGTTTGCGAGGCCGTACAGGTGTGTAGTGACAGGTGTTACGAGGCCGTACAGGTGTGTAGTGACAGGTGTGGTGTATGTGGTAAAGCGAGAGCCTAAGAGTGCAGTGTTAGCCCCCGAGTGTGTGTGTGTCTGACCTAATGAGCGAACGCGCAGTTCTCGTCCACTATAACGGCGCCAGCCCCGTACCGCCGCGGCCACGGGTACGGCGCGAGCCACAGTGGTCCCTAGAAGCTATTCTCGGGGATTACAGGAAGTTTAAATTAATCAAAAACCTTTGGCCTAATCAAAAAACCTTTCTTAATTAGGTATATTGAATTGAAAGTAGTTAGTTTCGTACACTGATTTTGAGTATTTTCGTACATACCTGGTGTCGTTTCGTAACTCTAGTAGTCAAGTTCAACTCTGAGCTGAGTGTACGAAACGACTTTGGTTTCATATAGACTACGAAACAACTTTTGGTAATAATGGACGAGAGTTTTGCGGTCGTTTTAAGAGACATTGGCCTACAATAGGTGCTTGTTGCAATGGAGATAGTTTTATTTTGCGCAACCCCCCCCCCAATCATAATATTAATGAAACCTAACCTAACCTTATAGGTTTTAATGAAACCTAACCTAGCTAACCTTAAAGGTTTTAATGAAACCTAACCTAACCTTATAGGTTTTAATGAAACCTAACCTACCTTAAAGGTTTTAATGAAACCTAACCTAACCTTAAGGTTGTAATGAAACCTAACCTAACTTTAACCACATGGTATACTTTTTTTTTTTTTCTTTTTTTTTTCGCAAAATAAGCTATCTTCCATTAGAACAAGCACCGCTTATTAGGAAGCGCTATGATCATTTGTATCATAACCGCACTCAGGTCTGCTTCCGTCCCCACTAATTGTTAACAAGTAAAAAAATATACTTATATCTATATCTACTTATATATAAAAAAGTATACCATATCCCCCTTTTTTTTTTTTAACTAGTAGTTGGATGACTGGAGGGGTAGATGGGATTAAGAGTGGATGGGCTGGGTAGGGAGTGGGTGTCTGGGTGTGTGGGTATGGTGGGGGTTTGGGTGTGGGTGGGTGTGTGGGTGGTGTGGGTGCGGGTGGGTGGGTGGTGGGTGTGTGTGTGTGGTGGGTGCGTGTGTGTGTGTGTGTGTTACTCACAGTGGAAGATTTGCCACTTCCAGGTCCTGGTCTGTTTTGTACAGGACATAGCAGCACAGCTTGGCATGACGAGGCGATAACACAGCCAAACAGAAAGGCACAGCTTGCTCAGGGACGAGGCGATAACACAGCCAGACAGCAACGCGAGCCGCAGAAACAAGGTTTTTGTTTTGGTTACGGCAAGATGGCGGACAGTTGGAACCCATTTGCTGAGCCAGGCTTCCGCGATCCATGTTATTAAAGATCAGTGGAGAGAGCTCGCACGCCTAGGTCTAGTCTCTGACACGGAATCTGAGAGACTGAAGGCGCCTTTGTTCCCTAAAAAACGGTTTTTAAGCCGTGGAATGTATCAGTACGACCCTCCCGGAAAATGGGAAAAAGCAATGTTCTCTATTATCTCAAAAACAAGATTTTTTTTCAGAAAACGTTATAGATAGAAAAAATCCCGATTTCAACAGGCTTCCCTGTGGTGTAAACAGATTAAAATTCCATTGAGAAATGAACGCAGGTGTGTTTTAGGGCATATTTCCCGAGAGAAAAATATTCCAGAAATCCAGGGGCAGGGCGTCAACTCTTGCTAATAATAAATTTTACTTTTAATAGTAGCATACGATTCCTGCATAGATGTTCTCCATCAAGACATAAAATAAATGCTTGCCGGATAAAAGATAGATGTATGGTGCGTCAATGAGCTGCTGGAAAGTGAACATCACAAAGTTGTGCAAAAGATAAAACAAACTGTTATATCTAAAGAATGGGTATTAAGCAAAAAAGAAACGGATAGTTCCCTTAGGGTAGATCTCTTTTGAGCTTAACAAAAAGTATTCAAGGCATATTTGGTCTGGGGTTTAATAGTTACATAGTAAAAAATGGGGAAACGCAATAAAGGTAGTATTTGACCATTACTTTATAAACAGCCTAAAAATTGGTAGAGTTGTATTATCATACAGACGTAAAAATTTATCTCAACACCAATTGTACATTTTCCGAAGAACAATAATACATGTTCTATATAATTTTCTCACAGATGCATAGTTTGGTTTTAAAAGGGGTACAATATATATTTACGGGGGTAAATAAGCTTAAAAAGGCTCAACAATTGCTTTTGGTACCTAACATTTTGCGAAGTGATTTGCATTTTACAAAAAATCTAGAACGGATAAGAGAAATATAATTATAGATTTGAAATCAGCATACCAAAGTTAGCTAGGAACACCTAATTGGTCTTCTGTAACAATATTTATATTAAAAATTATATTTGTTATATATATTATATAATATATTTGTAACAATATTCTGTAACGATATTGGAGAACTGAAAGACTATGCAATTCTGAGTAGAAAGCCCTTCTATTGCCACAAATACTTTATATGACTTACTTTACTTTTTTATATGTGCGAGGATGGACATAGCCAAGAGATTAATCAAACATTGCACAATTTTGGATCACCTATTGGAGGACCAGCAGGGGTTTTGGAGGAAGGACGGGGAGACAAGATGGGTGATTTAGCCATACATCAACGCGTATGGTGAAGTGCAGTGTTTTTTTTTTTATTTATCATGGTTAGTCATTGCAATGTTAATCCTAACTTTATACAAAACATTACACTTATTTGTTTAATAAGCCTTTTAGGTACTTACTATGCAGAACCCTTGTAGGATTGTTAGCTTCGGAAAGGTCGTTTATTTTCCGGCCCTGAGGTTATTTTGGGACCACAATGCATAGGTGCCCAACTTGGCCAGCATGCGCCTCACTGAGTCTCCCAAATTTGGCTCCAGCTCTAGCGGCAAACAGGTTGACCTGCAAAATATCATATATACTTATTTGTAGTCTGTATATGAGTAAGTGCTGCAATCCCTCTACAAAATAAATTCACTTATCATGTGGACAGATACACTAGACCAATATTGAAAAATCTTGGTAATAACTTTTCATGATACGCTGATCTGATTATATAAAATGCAGTATAAATTTCAGCTAAATTATAGCATCTCTCTCTCTCTCTCTCTCTCTCTCCTCTCTCTCTCTCCTCTCTTTTCTCTCTCTCTCCCCCCATATATATATATATATATATATATATATTGGTAGTCTACGTAGATAAAAATTAAGTCCCCAGGACAACGTTTTTTTCGATGTACAGACGTACGGTAGCCTTAGGGGGGGGTTTCCACTTTTGGGTCAAAATTTTCGTTAATGAGCTGAATTTTAACAAAATAAGCTAGGTAATATCATGATATCTGTGATAAAGTTTGAAGGTGATAGCAGCAGACGTTTTCGCATAATAATTTTTTTCTTTAAAAATACGCCATTTTTTGGAACATTTTTGAGACGACACTACTTTACTATTCTTATCTGTATTATATATATATTTGTATTTGTCTAGTAGATTTGATCTCTGAACTAAATTCTCAAGATAGTTTTTTTTAGATAGTTTCATTATATATATATATATATATAATATATATATATATATATATATATATATATAGAGAAGAGAGAGAGACCGAGAGAGAGAGAGAGAGAGAGAGAGAGGAGAGAGAGAAGAGAAAAAAAAAAACTAATCTTTTTGGTGAATTTTTCTTGTTTTTTTTGTTTGTTTTTGCTATAGTAATAGTAATTTTTTTACTTAGAACTATTTAGCCTCGTGAGATTTTAGTCCTATCATTGTTGTTTTGGTTGCAACTAAACATTTTGAAATAGGTTCATTAATTTTCTTAGAGTGTATTGTTTTTTATTAAAAAAAACTTTGCTTTGAGTAATCGGCCTTTTCCCCAAAAAGTCATTGGTAGGTCATCAATTTTTTTTTCTTTTTGTTCATGATTATTTTACATCATGTACATCTATTTGAGAGCATTTAGGCAGCTGGTCCCCTCCTCTAATGAGGCTATTATGCACTCGCAGGTGCGGGTGTCATGGGGCGCCACCCCACTTATTGTAACCAGGTTGGTGATCTGATGTCTAAAATCCTCCTTGACTTGTATGGCTGTCATCCTATACCTATATCTATAAAGATTATATATAATATATATATATATATATAAAATAATATTAAAATAAAATATATATATATAGATACCTATACGAGTGAAGGTGGTGCGCTTGCGCGTCGATGACGGGGGTGCGAGCGGCGAGGGGGGTCTAACATGGTCAATTTTTACCCAGATACGATGAAGTTACGAGAAAATCTAGTTTACCATAGTGTGTCCTAAAGCCTCAGTGATCCCTAAGCGCTAAAAAAAGAAAAATGGAATTATTTTACCCAAAACTAAAAAAAAATAGGAAACGTCCCCGGTGCGGTAATACTTTCATTTATACATCCATGATTTCAGGAAAGTTAAAAGTTGCTTTTCTGGAGAGTTTGTGTCATTTTGTGTCTTCATCTGTGTCATATTATGGCTATAAAGGAACAAATTACAAAAATATCACCAGAGTGGCGACCTACAATAAAGTCGCCAATCAGTGTTTATGTTCTGAGTGTCCTCCCGCTTTCGTCGCCGCGCGAAAAAAAACGAGTAGGGAAATTTGAACCCGTATATATTTGCAGATACAAAGTATAAAACAACCCTGAAACAGGGTAGATTATACAGTCATGATATAAACTACTGTGTATCATCTTCAGTGGCACAGACACATCAGTAGTGATGCTATAATTCGTAATATATGGCGGCTGGCGACATTAGTGCAGGTGGCGACTATACTGTTTCTACAGCAGTTGAGGTAAAACACATGAGGGGGCAAAGGTGTTGTATGTGTGCGGAGAGAGAGAGTATGATGGTCGTGAGTTTCTGGATGAAATAATTATATAATTTATGAAATACTTATAATGTACCAATTTTAGATAGAACTGCTTGTCATCTGCAGCCTTCTAGACCAATCCTCTAATTCTTCACAAGTGTTTTAAAAAGTTCTGGAATAATGTCCTCAAGTATTTTTGGTTCTTCTACCTCTTTTTCTTCTCTTCTGGGCTGGTCCATTCTTTCTGCTAAGTTAATTATCATCCCCTTTCACTTCAGTACCTGAGCCATGATATTTCTCAATGCATTTCCTGTAAATGATGTATGAACATCAAATTAAAGATCATGCTATTCATCTCACAAACAGAAAAAATATGAAATGACGTTTCAGTTAGAATACATTATTGTAATTTTATACATGCAATGGAGACAAATCTGATAAGTGCGGCCGGTATTATATGCAATTGCTATTATTTAACCATAAGGGTTCAATAATCAGTTTTTATAAATCAGTTGATAAAATAGATTTTTAAGCTTCCAGATAATTCTTTGCAGTTAGTCATGGCAATAGATTCACACCAAAAATTCTTGCACCGAAAGACAGTGCTTAGTACAAAAGGAACTGTTGAAATTGCTGAAAATTAATTAAAATTTTTCTTAATGAGATCTCACCTAAGGCACCGGTCCATGACCTGGTCTCCTCTGTGATGGAAAGATTTGCTACATGTTTATGTTGGTGTTGATGCTGGAATTCCTCCTGCCACCTCCCATACCATTAATTGTTACAAGCTGCTCAGCTGGTGGCTGAAGCAAGAGTGGGGGTCGAGCCGTCACAATTTTTTTCAAAGATGAATCAGCACCTGGAATATGTACATACTCACTGTATTCATGGAATATATATGGAATATATATGGAATATATATATATATTTTATATAATATTTTTATATATATTATATATATATATATATATATATATTAATTCGAAAAATATGCTGAAAAACCTGTTTTCATAAATTTTGGTATTTTACGTACATATTGCACAGCTACCATCTAAGCATAAATATGCAGCCACAACGAACCTTTAGTGAGTGAAGACATAGGAAACCTGCCCTCATCACTCTCATCCCTGCTTGAGTACCGTCTGACTCGTTTCCTTCTCCTGGGTTTGTTGTGCATCAGACTCAATATGATGGTTACCTCTGCTCTTCCAGCTCGTCTAGTAGCCTAAAGAAAGTTGTCTGAAAGTAATGAATCATATAAGTATGCAGTTCACAGGATGCACTCGCTTGAACTGATAAAAGACATATTTATTTGAACTGGCTAGTTCATAAACATAAACCAATGTGACACAAGAGACAGGAGACAAGGAACATTAAAATATTACTGGGGACAAGAAAATGCCCATTACATGCATTTAGCATCTCAGCTTTGATCCAGAGGAATGTTTCCCCCACCCTATATATAGCACCTCCCCTCCACTAGAAATTCACCACACTGTATTCCAATGGTAGCTGGAATATGACAATATGTTAGCATACTATGCTAAACCACGACACCACACACACACCGCGCGATGGTCCAGGTTGATAACGTTCTTTGGGCTCTTCATCTGTGGTAGGGTCGCGTTCGGGGTGCAAGTCATTTATACTGATAGCGATTGTAACTGAATTTTCAAGGTGGTCCTTTAGTTCACTTCCGCCACTGACCATATGGGACACAAGCTAAAAAGCCTCAAGCCAACTCGTCCACGAGTCAATTTGGGACCCAACTCGAAATGGCCAGAGTCAGATAGGACCCAAACCATGGAAGAGGGAGAAAGAGAGAGAGAGGAGAGAGAGAGAGAGAGAGAGAAAAAGAGAGAAAATAATAATAACAGACAGATGAATGGAAGGAAGGAGGAATTTATACTGCCTTTAATCCTTTTAATCCTCTCCCCTCTCTCTCTCTCTCCTCTCTCTCTCTCTCTCTCTCTCTCTCTCTCTCTCTTCTCTCTCTCGCTCTCTCTTTTCTCTCTTCCCTCCCCTTCCCTCCCTTTTTCTCGCGGGGCGCGCGCACACACACACACACACACAAAACACACACGCATAAAACACACACACACACCAGACATGGGCATGATTATAAAAAATGATTATGATTTGATTTAGATTTATCATCCGGAATAATTTTTTGATTATGATTGGATTATGATTAGTCCCTTTTTTCTTTTATGATTATGATTTGATTATGATTATTTCGCTTTACGTATGTTGTGATTATGATTAGATTTTTTCTATTATTGCTTGATTATGATTAGATTATGATTATAATCACATCTTATTGTGATTATTTGTACACTGCAATGATTATTATTAAGGTCGTTGTTTTGTTCAGTTATACATGAGTCAAGTGTTTTTTATTGCAATTGACACTAGCTTAAAGGAAACCACATCTAATTGGTGCATTTTGCTTCTTTATATTTGAGTAATATAAATAACGACACTGTATTTAAATCACTTACAAACTATTGTTATAAAAAAATTACAATACAATACAAATTACAATACCAATGGATATTAAGAAACAATGAGACCACTATCGGCTTCCTGAGTAAATTTTGCATCGCATTAGTATACATTTATAACTGTAATGTAAGTACAAGTATTCAAAAACAAGGGTTAAGTAAAACAGTGCATAAACATTTTCTCACACTTGTTTGGCTTCATCATCTCATTGTTCGGCTACTTATGATCACATTAAATTTCTAAGTACACTTCCTGAATCTGCACACTGTTCTGACTATAACCGTATATGATGCGTCCCAGTGTGAAAATATCTTGAGGGTCAAAATAGTCATTTGATCTTTGTTTTGCTTACATCTCAGCCGCCGCGTCGCCCTCTCATGGAGCAAGCGACGGTCGAACGTTTTCTGCGGGGGTATATAGCAAGAGAAAAGTAACCGCTTGCAAGCGAAATTTCTCTTGCTCCCCCGCAGAAAATGTCTTTAGTTAGTGTCATGCTTTGCAAACATGCTTGGACTTGGAACTATATATATAGAACATATTATAACATACAGGTACTCCGTGGTGTAGTGGTTAGCACGCTCGGCTCACAACGAGAAGTCCCGGGTTCGATCCCCGGGCGGAGCGGAGAGATGGGTGGTCTTTCTTAAAACCCGAGCCCCTGTCCACCCAGCAGTGAATGGGTGCCAGGTGTTAGCCGGGGGTTTGTGACCCCCCTCCCGGGGTGGTGGCTTCGGCCAACACTAACCTGCAGCGGTAGATCACTATGGCTCTGAGGAATTGTATATCCTCTAAACAAACAAACAAAAAACTATATGAAATTGGCAAATTTATTTAGGAGAAATAGAATTGCTACATGGAAAATACAATAAAAATAATCACAATAATCACATTTTAATCATTGATTATAATTATTATGAAGAAAAATATGATATGATTTAATTATGTTTAAAAGGGCTGCAGCTTCATATTTGATTATGATTTGATTATGATTATGTAATCAGCCTTTGATTATGATTTTTTGGATTAATAATCTAATCATGCCCATGTCTGACACACACACACACACACACATGAATACACACACACACACACACCACACACACACACACACACACACACACACACACCCCACACTACTTTAAAATGATGATAATTTTTGATGATGATAAAATTGCATTAATATTAATAGCAGTAAATATTATATTAATGATGATAATGAAAACCATGATAATAATAACAGAGATCATGATGATAATGAAAAAAAGAAATAATGTCCGTAATAAGATAATAATAACAGTAACAATAATAATAATAATAATGATGGTAACTATAATAATTTGTGATAGTAATGATGATAATGATTAAAAACAACAATAACGTAAAAGATAATACGAATGATACTAATATTTTTAATGAAAACGATAATGATGATAATAGTAGTAATGATGATAATATTGATAAACATAATAATAAAAATAATGATAAAAATATAATGTTATAATAACAATGATATTACTACTACTAATATTAATAAAACAATAAATAGTCGATTAATGATAATGAGTCATTTGAATATTTATTATGACGATGATATAAGAACAATGTTAATAAATAAGAAAAAAAAGGTAATAGAATTATAGAAAAAAGTGTAACATTAATTGAAAACTTAATTTATGATAATTATTAGTATGTGTGTGTGTGTGTGTGTGGGGTGTGTGTGTGTGTTCGTCTACGTAGTTGTTTTTTTACAGGGCCTGAGCTATACTCGTATGGCCCCGTCCCCCATATCTACATTTTTTTATCATTCATTTCCCTTAGTGCTTAGTGTTATTATTTGTCCTTATTACCTTTATTATTATCATCATCATTATTACTACGTATATACACATCTATACTCTCCTGCATATCAAAATTAATATAAGCCCCTCCTTCTGGTGGAGACATTTTTTCCATAAGACGAGCGCTATTAGGTTTGGGTAGTAAGGGACGGGTAGGAAAATTCCCGCGACAACTCAGGTTTTGCATATTTCCACCCTTAACCGTCTACCCTACCTGAGCTCCACAAGGGAATGACCGCGGGCAGAACGAATCCATCAGAGATAAGAATACCTCTCTCTCTTCTCTTTTTCCTCTCTCTCTCCCCCTCTCTCATTTTCTCTTTTCTCTCTCTCTCTCTCTCTCTCTCTCTCTTTAGATGATATTTTAAGAAACGAAATGAAAAATGAGCATTTTTTTTTAATCAAAGGGCAATTTTGAAATGTAGTATGTACAAATACAGAACACAGTTACTATGAAAAGAAAAGAAAAAGAAATTTTAAGCATATAACCTTATTAATCAACATGGAAAACATTTTACAACAGAAAATAAAAAAACTATACGTCCCAAAAATTTGTGATGAAAGAAAAGTCTGAAAAGAGGTGAAGGGAAATGATTAGGGCATACATTAGGGTATGAAATAGAAGAGAAAGAGAGAGAGAGAAGAGAGAGAGAGAGAGGAGAGAGAGAGAGAAGAGAAGAGAGAGAGAAGAGGGAAAAGAGAGAGAGAGAGAGGAGAAGAAGGGAAATGGGGATTGAGGTACGAAGTACATTAGAAATAAAAA
>JACEEZ010007793.1:147173-160041 GCA_016584305.1 Chionoecetes opilio | reverse complement strand
AGGAAAGAAGGAGAGGAAATTTTGAGCTGAGACTGAAGAAGATAGGGAAAAAGAAAGGAAGGAAGAAAGGAAGATGAATAAACAAGAAGGAAGGGAAGGAAAAAGAAAAGAAAGGGAAGGAAGGAAGAAGGAAGGAAGGATTGGAAGGAAGGAGGAGAGAAGGAGGAAAATAAGGAAGGAAGGGAGAAAGAAGGAAAGGCAAAAGAAAAGAGGATAAAAGTGTGCAGGAGATGAAGTAAAGATTACAGGTGGAGAAGAAGGAAGGATAGAAGGAAGTAAGACGGAGGGAAGAAGGGGAAGAAAGAAGGAAAGGAAGAAAAGGGAAAGGGAAGGAATAAAATGAGGAAGGAAGAATTAAGGATGCATGAATGAAGTGAAGAAGTAAGGGAAAGGGAAAAAGGAAAAAAGGGAGGAAAGGGAAGGAAGGAAGGAAAGGGAAAAGAAGGAAAGGAAGTGACTGAACAAGGAAGTAAAGGAAGGAAGGAAGGAAGGGAAGGAAGGAATGAAGGAAGAAAAAAGGAAGAAAAGGAAGGGAAGGAAGAAGAAATGAAGGAATGAAGGAAGGGAAGGAAGAAGGAAAAGAAGGAGGAAAGGTAAGGAAGAAGGAGGAAGGAGGAAAGAATGAAGAGGATAAGGAAGGACGAGGAAGGAAGTAAGGAGGGAAGAGGAGAAGAAGGGAAGGAAGGAAGGAAAAAAGGAAGGAAAGGGAATAAAGAGGAAGGAGGAAGGAAGGATAAGGAAGGAAGGTGAGAAGATCTGAAAGGAAGGAAAGAAGGGAAGGAAGGAAGGAGAAAAAAGGAAGAAGGAGGGAAAAAAGGAGTAAGGAAGGAAGAAACGAAGGAAGGAAGTTAAGGGGTAAGAAAGAAGAAGGGAAAGGAAAAGGAAAGGAATGAAAGGAAGGAAGCAAGAAAGGAAGGAAGAAGGAAGGGAAGAAGGCCAAGGGAAGGAAAAGAAGGAGGAAAAGGAAGGAAGGAAAAGAAGGAAGTAAGGAAGGAAGGATGAAAAGGGAAGTAAGGCCTGGAAGGGAATTACGAAAAAGGGAAATTTATGAAAGAATGAACGGAATGGCGAAGGCATAGCGAAGGAAGGAAGTAAGCAGAATGCAGGAAGGAAATGAGGCACGAAGGATTCAATAAGGAAGGAAGGAAGGAAGCGGAAGGGAACCGAAGGAGCGAAGGAAACATGTATACTCCGGAATACTAGAATAAGAGGAGAGACGCATGTCGAATGCAAATATTACAGAGAATATAAATGTGAAGACTGTAAGGGGAATGGACAGAGAGGAGAAGACAGGAAAAGGAGGAAAGGAGGAGGAGGAGGAGGAGGAGGAGGAGAGGAGGATGAGACAGACATGCATAGGAAAAACGGGATATGAAAGAAAATAAGTGGACATGTATGAAGGTCCCATTCAAAGAGGAAAAGAGATACGTACCTAGGCATCTTAACGACATGAGAGGAAAGAGGGGAACGGGAGGCATAGAGGAGAGGCGAGAGATTGCATTCACAGAGACTAGATAACAGTGCTGCGAGAGATAAGAGATAGGAGAGGAGAGAGAGAGAGAGAGAGATAGAGAGAGAGAGAGAGAGAGAGAGAGAGAGAGAGAGAGAGTGTATGTGTGTGTGTGAAGAAAATGTTCATAGTTCCGAGCCACTCCAAAAAGGGAATATCAAACTCTCTCTCTCTCTCCTTGTCTCTTCTCTCTCTCTCTCTCGATCTCTCTCCCAGCTCTCTTCCTCTCTCTCTCCTCTCTCTCAATGTTCAATTACATAATCACTTTCTTTTCTTTTGTTTCTTTCCTCGTAAATGTCCTCGTGTCGCGTCCAGGCCAAGATGATGCAATTATCCAACGCAATATGGAAGATTTCTGAATTATTTCTCTTCTTCTTCTGTTCTTCTTCATGTCTTTTTTTTTTTTTTGTCTTTTTGAACCTGCTCTTCTTACTTCTCTATCTCCTCCCCTCCTCCTCCTCCTCTCCTCCTCCTCTTCCTCTTTTCCTCTTCTCTTCTTCCCGCCTCCTCCTGCTCTTCCTCCTCCTCCTCCTCCTCTTCCTATGTAAGCCCTATGTGTCCTCCTCTGCGGAATTATTAACCCCATGAGGCCCAGAATCGTATTTCCATTGTAATTATGTACCATTAGATGATTTTTTAGTGACTATCTATCTATAATAATATAGAGCGAAAGTGTGGTGTGTTCTGTCTGTCTGTCTGCTGTCTGTCCGCGAATTAGGTGCCCCCGTGCGGGAATCCCGACCATAATGTCACAGTTTTTGAGCCAGCTCGAACCAGGGGAAGGTTTTAAGCTGCACTTATGCGAGATCTGAATCAATTCTTTTTTTTCTTTTTAGACAGCCTATTAGCAGAATTGTGGGAAAAAAATTGTGGGTTGCGAGAATTGAGGAAACTTGATATAGGGTGATGGGTAATGGGTGAGTGAATGGGTGGGGTGATTGGTAATGGTGTGGGGTGATGGGTGATGAAGGTGGGGGTTGATGGGTTGGGGTGATGGGTGAGGGAATAGTGGGGGTGAGGTAATGGGTGGTGAATGGGTGTGTGGTGAAGGGGTAATGGCTGAGTGAATGGGTGGGGGGTGATGGGTAATGGGTGCGTGATGGGTGGGGGAATAACGATACATTTCTCAATCCATGATTTCAGGAAAGTTAGAAGGGGCTTCTGGAGAGTCTGGGTTTGGTGGGCTGAAGGCCCACCACTAGCCCCTATGGGATGAGTGAATGGGTGGGGGAGTGATGGGTAATGGGTGAGTGAATGGTTGGGGGTGATGTTGAATGGGTGTGGCGTTAATAACATACATTTCTAAATCCGTGATTTCAGGAAAGCTAGAAGGGCTATCTGGAGAGTCCTGTTTTGGTGGGCCGAAAGCCCACCAAACCAGGTGGTGGCCGAAGGCCCACAATACAGCCCTCCGTAGGAGTCTAGCCAAAAAGGCCGACCCGGAGGCGGCTCTTCGGCTAGTAAGCATATTTGTGACTATAAGCGAAACAGCCTGTAAGGGACCTATTGTTCTGTTGCTGTTTTGGTTTCCTTTGTAATCCTTTGTAATCCTCCTCCTCCTCCTCTCTCCTCCTCCTCCTCCTCCTCCTCCTCCTCCTCCTCCTCCTCCTTCATTACATTCCTTCGTACCACCACCAAGACGCCATTTCCCTCATCCATATTAACAATCTCATTATTTCCCCTCTCCCTTCCCCTCTTTCTGCTTCCTTCCCCTCCTCCTTCTTCCCCTCTTCCTCCTCCTCCTCCTCCTCCTGCCTGGTACCTATTCTTCCTATGTAATCCCATGTAATTCTATGTAATCCACCTCGGAACATTTTCTTATATTTTTCCTCTTTTCATAATTTATTTTATTTATAGTGTTTACTTTTCCTTGTAACGTCTGTATTTTTTTATTTTATTATTCTAATCAAATTTTTTGGGGAGAAATCAAGACTGAAGAAGGAGTGATTTTTCTTCTAACGTTTGGACAAAATATTTTCTTTAACCCCTTAAAGAACCCCTCTTAATCCCTAAAGAGAGAGAGAGAAAAAAAAAGAGAGAAAGCTAGGGATGTTATGTTAGGGGGGAGGATGGTTTGCCTTCTGCAGTAGTACCTTTATGAGAGTCATGAACTAATAACGTATCCTCGCCCAGAAGTTCACGTAAAAGGTCAAAGTTGTCGCGAAATATTAACCCCTTGAGGCCCAGAACGTAATTACCTCCGCCAACGAAGTTGGTGGGGTTATGTTTTCACCCCGATCTGTCTGTCTGTCTGTCTGTCTGTCTGTATGTCTGTCTGTCTGTTTGTTAGTGTACAGGATTTATCGAAAAGTTACAAATAGATTTGGACCAAACTCGGTATACCAAGTTTATTTGGTATAAGGAAGAACTGATTTAATTTTGGATGAAATCTATTGACAACTGTTTGCCATGGCAAACCAATTGAATGAAATATTCGTGACGGGAGTATGCGCTCATACTGAGTGCATAATGCATATATATACTAGATATATATATATATATATATCTATTATATAATCTATATGATATATATCTTCTATAATAATATAAGCGAAAGTGGGTCTGTCTGTCTGTCTGTCTGTGTGTGTGGGTGTGTTGTGTGTGTGTGTGTGTGTGTGTGTGTGTGTGTGTGGTGTGTGTGTGGTGTCTGTGTGTGTGTGTGTGTGTGTGTGTGTGTGTGTGGTATAGGTTCCGCCCCCCGTGCGCAAACACTCATATGGCACATTTTTGGAATCAGGTTGACCAGGGAGAAGGTCCATAAGCCCACTTATGAGATGATCCGATCATATTTTTTTTTTTTTTTTTTTTAGCAGCCTATCAGCGAGAATTGGGAAGAACAAAGTGGGTTTGCGTGAATGGAGGAAGCCTTGATGTAGGGTGATGTTACTGGGTGAGTGAATGGGTGGGGGTTTTTGGTAATGGGGTGTGGGTGAGTGGAATGGGGTGGGGGTGATGGGTTGGGGTGATGGGTGATGGGTTAGTGAATAGGTGGTGGTGATGGGTAATGGGTGAGTAATGGTGGTGTGGTGATGGGTAAATGGGTGAGTTGATGGGTGGGGGGGTGATGGGTACTGGGTGAGTGAAGGGTGTGGGGTGGATGGTAATGGGTGCGTGAATGGGTGGGGGGCTGATGGGGTAGATGTGAGTGATGGGGTGTGTGGTGATTGGGTAATGGGTGAGTGAATGGTGGGGGGTGATGGGTAGTGATGGGTGTGTGGGTGATGGGTAATGGGTGAGTGAAATGGGTGGGGGGTGATGGGTATGGGTGAGTGAATGGGTGGGGGGGTGAGGTTAATGGTGAGTGATTGGTGTGTGGTGATGCTCGTACTGGGTGAGTGAATGGTTGGGGGGTGATGGGTAATGGGTGATTGAAATGGGTGGTGGGGTGATGGGGTAATGGTGAGTGATGGGTGAGGGGTGCTGGGTTATGGTGATGAATGGGTGGGGGGTGATGGGTAATGTTGCGTGAATGTGTGATGTGTGATGGGTGAATGGGTTGAGTGCATTGGTGGGGGGGGAGTGAATGGTGGGGGGTGATGGGTAATGGGTGTGTGGTGATGGGGTAATGGGTCGAGTGATGGTGTGGGTGAGGTAATGGGTGAGTGATGGGTGTGTGGTGATGGGTTATGGGTGGAGTGAATGGGTGGGGGGTGATGGGTAATGGGTGAGTTGCATGGGTGTTGTTGATGGGTAATAATGGGTGAGTGAATGGGTGTGTGGTGATGGGTAATGGTTGGAGTGAAATGGTTTGGGGGGTGATGGGTAATGGGTGAGTGAATGGTGTGTGGTGATGGGTAATGTGTGAGTGAAATGGGTGGGGGGTGATGGGGGTAATGGTGAGTGAATGGGTGGGGGGTTGAATGGGTAATGGTGTGTGGTGCATGGGTAATGGGTTGAGTGAATGGGTGGGGGGGTGATGGGTAATGGGTGAGTGAATGGGTGGGGGGTGATGGTAATGGGTGAGTGAATGGGTGTGTGGTGATGGGGGTATGGTGCGTGAATGGGTGGGGGGTGATGGGTAATGGGTGAGTGATGGGTGGTGTGTTGGGTGATGGTAATGGTGAGTAAATGGGTGGGTGGGAATACATACATTTCTACATCATGTTTCAGGAAAGTTAGAAGGGGCTATCTGGAAAGTCCTGGTTTGGTGGGCCGAAGCCACACCAAACACAGGTGGTGGGCCGAAGGCCCCCCAATAGCCCTCCGCAGAGCTAGCCAAAAGTCCGCCCGGAGGGCGGCTTTGCGGCTAGTATATATATATAATTGATGAAATATTCGGGCGGAGGTATGCGCTCTACTGAGTGCCCCCCCCCCTAGTTTCCATTGTAATCTAGGTACCATTAGACGATTTTTAGTGACTATAAGCAATATTTTATAGATATGACCTGTTTAGTAGCCTATCCTTGTCGACTAGCTAATTTGGTATATTTAGTTACTTTTCGTAATTATATGGCTAACAAAAGAGCATTTTTTTATAGCAAAAGAAAGATCTGGGCCGTGAAGGGGTTAAGGAGAACGTATCAAATAAATACAGAAGAGCAGTATATAAAAATGATACACTTGCTTTTGTTATATTATTATGTAATTTCCTCTTTCTTTCTCCCCTTCATCACATAATTTACTTATATTCTTTTTTTAACTTATTTGGGACATTGGTTTACTTTAGGCACTTTTACCAACTTTAGGCACTATAAGGTTTTGTATTGGTCATGGATTTAAACTTTTTTCGCTCCCTTTGTATTATCTTATCGCTTGTTCATATATTTATCTAATTGTGATTTTTTTTTTTTTACTTATTTGGGACACTGGTTTAGTTTAGACGCCATAACGTGTTGTGCTTCCTTTCCCTTACGTGTATCATTCTGCGTATCTTTATTATCACAGAATTATTGCCAGTTCTCTTCTTTCTCTCTTTCGGTCTATTTCTTTTCTTTATTTCGTATTTTTGTGTATTTTTCCATCAATTATCTTTTCTGGTTTCTAGTTTTCCCTTTCTTTGGTTAATCTAAAGTTTGTAGTGATTATATTTTATTTTATTTTTTCACTTTGTTGGTTATTCTTCGTTGATTTTCCTTTTCACTTCAATCTTTTCTTTTTTATTTTCATCATTCAATATTCTCTTTCTTTCTCAAAATTTCCCTCTCTGTTGCAGCCACTTACTTTTTCCCCTTTTTTTTGGCAACTTTTCTTGTTTTTTGTTTCATTCATTTTTTGTATCCTCTCATAATCTTTTCTCCTTTTTTTCCCTCGTCTTGTCTCTCCTTTAATGGTGGCTTTTCTGCCTCCCTTCGTCTCCTCCTCCTCCTCCTCCTCCTCCTCCTCCTCCTCCTCCTCAGACTGCGGAAACTTAATATGTTTTCCTTAAAGGATCGTAGAATCCGTGGGGAATTGATAGAACCTTTAAGATCCTAAAAGGATTTGTATTCATTATCAAGAGAACCTATTCGGCTTTCAACTTAAGTGACAACAAGAAATATGGTTTAAAACTAAACAGTCACCGATGCTCACTGATCTCCGTAAAAATTATTTCATTCGAGAGTCGTTGAGCGATGGAACAAGTTACCAGCATGTTGTCGTCGAGCCAGCACATAAAAAGAACTTCAAAAACAGGCTTTGACGCGCCTGTAAAGTAAATGGGTATTGAATATGCCCTGCGAATCATATTAAGTCCCCCGTTCGATTAGTTGGTAGTGGTATGGTAGCTGTAAGTTATTATATTTCATACTCTATCCTTTCTGCACTAACGACACTTCCATGTTCCTATCTCTTAGGAATAAACAACATGTATCATTTTTCCCTTGCTTTCTTACAAGTATTGATAGCTGTAGTATGTAGTTTCATCAGATACCTTCGTCAGGCCCACTAAGGTCCTCCTTTTGTATTGTTATTTCCTATGTAATCCTATGTAATCCTCCTCCTCCTTCAAATAGAAAAAATATATTCACACTTTCCTTTTTCTATTATGCGTCGAGGATGAGGTAGTACGTGGCTGATTGAACACTGTATCGACCTGGCTGTTGAGGTCCCAGGGTTCGTATCTCAATGTTCGATAGGGTTGTATTTCGAAATGGTTGGGAGGAAAGGGTGAAGGTATGATTAAAGGGAGAGAGATGAGAGAAAAGGGAGATTGCGAGGAATAAGAGAGAAAGAGAGAGAAAGAGAGGGAGAGAGAATTTTCGCACTCCTCTCTCTCTCTCTCTCCTCTCTCTCTCTCTCTCTCTCTCTCTCTCTCTCGTGCTACATCTCCCTTTAGTATAACAGGAAATACTACTGACATTCAACTCATATGCACAACACCACCACCACCACCACCACCATTACTACCACCACCACCACCACCACCACCACCACCACTACCACCACCACCATCACCACCACCACCACCACCACCACCACCACTACCACCACTTACATCAAGACAATAACCTAACCTCTATATAAGAGTGAAGAGTAATTCATGAAATAATTGAACATGGGAATAAAAAAAAGGGTAAATTACATGAATATTCGTAACTCTAACCAGTTTACTTATTTCAGTAGAGATAATGTGTGTGTAAGTCTTCTTTTTCCTCCTCCTCCTCCTCCTCCTCCTCCTCCTCCTCCTCCTCCTCCTCCTCCTCCTCCTCCTCTTCCTCTTCCTCCACCTCCTCCTCCTCCACCTCCTCCTCCACTTGTTTATTACGAACATAAACAGAAACTAAATTACAGAGAAGCTTGCTAAAGTAAAGAATAACGAGAGAGAGAGAGGGGCGGGAGAAATAGAGAGAGAGAAAGAGAGAGAGAGAGAGAGAGAGAGAGAGAGAGAGAGAGAGAGAGAGAGAGAGAGAGAGAGAGAGAGAGAGAGAGAGAGAGAGAGAGAGAGAGAGAGAGAGAGAGAGAGAGAGAGAGAGAGAGAGAGAGAGAGCCTCCTCTTCCTCAATATATTCCATTTCTAATCCACCCCGTCCATTATCAGCTCATCTTCTTTCCTCCTCTTCCTCTTACCACGACGGAGAAAAATGCACATGACAACCAGGAGGAGGAGGAGGAGGAGGAGGAGGAGGAGGAGGAGGAGGAGGAGGAGGAGGAGGAGGAGGAGGAGGAGGAGGAGGAGGAGGAGGAGGAGGAGGAGGAAGGAAGGATAGGAAGAGGAAGGAGGTAAAAGTATAATGGAAATCCGTTCTCTTACCTACCCTAACCCTTCCTCCTCCTCCTCCTCCTCCTCTTCTTTCCTTGAGAGGTGTGGGCGCCTAAAGACACACACTAAAGAGACAGAGTGAAGGACAGAGACAAAGATGAGCCGCCTCTCGACACACCGTCCTGAGCGAGTCACTGGTAAGGCGTTAAAAGTGAAAAATGAGATAAACGAGAGAGAGAGAGAGAGAGAGAGAGAGAGAGAGAGAGAGAGAGAGAGAGAGAGAGAGAGAGAGAGGCCAGACAGTTACAGGTAAAACATTAAAGTGAGAAAATGAGATAAATGAGGGAAATACGCTGCGTGAGAGAGAGAGAGAGAGAGAGAGAGAGAGAGAGAGAGAGAGAGAGAGAGAGAGAGAGAGAGAGAGAGAGAGAGAGAGAGAGAGAGAGAGAGAGAGAATGTTAAAGATAAGGTTTCTAAAATTCCTCTTTCCTTTATGTCATCTTTATGGTTCCGGATGTCAGATACGCTCGTGTTACCAATGTGATGAAAGACTAAAGGAGAGGAGAGAGAGAGAGAGAGAGAGAGAGAGAGAGAGAGAGAGAGAGAGAGAGAGGAGAAAAAAAACAAGAAATTATTATTTTCAATGATTGCGTTTGAACCTTAAAAAAAACGTCTACAAACTTAACAAGAACAAATGCATGATAACAAATAGCTCTTTCCTACATAAAGCATTAAATCTACGCGTGAATCTGAACAAAGAACAGAAAAAACACTCCTAAATTCAGCCTAACCAACACATCTACAAAGTAAAGAGACTGAAATAAGACAGAAAACATAAATGTCGCCGGAGTGGTTAGGTTAAGGAGGCGTAAAAGGGCAACAAAGGAGCATTAAAGGGCGTAGAAACAAAGGGAGGAGCTTCGTCTACTACTGCACTGAGGGTCGAAGAGCGAAGAGCGAAGAACGAAGGTGTTTTCTAGCTTAGCGCGAAAGTCAAGGCGTGAACATATGAACATAAGAAAATAAGGAAGCTACAAGAGGCCGCGAGACCTGCACGAGGTAGTTCCTGTTACTTAACACTACCTACATCCACCTTTCATCCCCATCCATGTATCTATCCAGACTCCTTGTAAAGCTCCCTATTGACTCCGCACTAACTACCTGTCAACTGAGTCCATTCCAATCATTCATCACCCTATTTGTGAACCAGTGTTTCCCTATTTCCTTTTTAAATCTACGCTTATACAACTTGAATCCGTTACTTCTTGTTCTGCCCTGGTTACTAGCCGTAAGAACTTTTCCTACATCACCTTTAGTGTATCCTTTTAACCACTTAAAAACTTCTATCAGATCGCCCCTTACTCTGCGTCTCTCGAGTGACTGATATGAGAGGTTAAAGGGCGAGTCTTTCGCATCGTGTTACATATTAGACTTGATTCCTCCTCCTCCTCCTCCTCCTCCTCCGCCAACTTCGTTGGCGGAGGTAACTAGAAAAATGATAGAAAGAGGAGAAATATGAATAATCTTCAGTAAAGTATTTATCATACCTATGTTACCCTTGTGTTTGGGTGACGCTGCTCAGTGAGCGTCAACAGATACTATCACTACATGAGGGTAATAGTATTACCATGATCTTAAAAGTAATAGTATTACCATGATCTTATAAGTAATAGTGTTACCATGATCTTACAGACGACAATGTGACTTGGCGTTATAGTGTTGTGTGCAGCGAGACAGACCGCGAGATCCTGTGGGGACAGGCGGCGACCCTTGGTTTCAGGCCATATCGCCCTCCACTACCATCCCCTTTTGAGGATCCACATGGCCGCGGCTTTTTCCACTACTTTCCTCTCAATATATATTAATACCAGAAATGATAAACAAAGTCAACCTAAGATTGGTGCACGTGGTCGGGGTGTTGGTGGTGGGGGTGGCGCTCAGCCTCGTGCTGGTGGGCCTGGTGTTCGAGGGCAACAAGCTGCGCAAGGCGATGCGGGCGTGGCGGGACGCAGGGCCCCACACCACCCTGCTGGGGAAGGTGCGTGGGCGCCTGGTCGCCGCCTCGTGGCTGGCCTCCCCAAGGGACCCCCTTGGGGAGTGTGGCTTCCCCGCCAGCGACAGCTGGCGGGAGGTGCTGCCCCTGGTGCTGGGCAGCAAGGAACGGCTGGCCTGCCTGGAGAGGCAGGTCCAGCGGGCAGAACAAGAGCACGACATGTTTGTGCTGTGGTTTGCGGTGGTTGTGTGTGTTGTGGTGGTGATTGTGTCTGTGGCCCTGGTGGCAACGGTCACCTGGGCCCGGCATACCCTGCCATGGCCCCGCCGCCGACAAGATGTGACCAACGCACTGGTCCTGAAGGAACCAGACCGTCGTCTGTGTCTCAGTGAGGCACGGCGCTGTCTGGCAGCCCCTCTTTTGCCGCTGCTGCGACGCGTGTTCGGTGTGGGCTTCCAGGATGTTACCTGTGACGTCCTGATGAAGTGGCAAGACTCATATGTCCGCTTCGATGGTCACGGCACACGCAAGGCACTGGCCTTGCCCGCACCAGGCGGGGCACCACCGGTTGAGTCCTCACAGAATATGGAACAAAATTCTGACAGACAGGAGGCCGAGGAGGCCAATCAAGAGGTGCGGCGAAGCCTCATCGTGCCTCGAAAATACGTGGAACGACTGGCGGGGCCTGAGGTGTATTTTCTCCACCACCTTGCAGGCCACTACTCCGTGCATGTCATGCAGGACCCTGCACGCCGCAGGCTGCATATCAAGGGCTGCAAGACCAGCGCCATGAAGTGTCATGCCGCCGTGAAGGAACTGTTTGCCGCGTGGCGGACACATGAGGCCGTCGTGGAGTGATCGCCTCCACAACACATTTCACAAATCTGTCTTATCATTATTATCCTATTATCTTTAATCCATATTATCATATTATATTTATCATTATTATTATTATTTTTATAATTATTAGTACATTAATATAAATTATGCATTAATATCCGTGTTCAGGCTATTTTATGAGAGAGAGAGAGAGAAAAGAGAGAGAAAATGGAGAGGGGAGGGAGAGAGAGAGAGAGAGGAGGAGAGAGCGGAGAGAGAGAGAGGAAGAAGAGAGAGAGGAGAGAGGAGAGAGAGAGAGGAGAGAGACGAACGAGTGAGGAGAGAGAGATAGAGAAGGGGAAAAAAATAATAATAAAAATAAAAAATATTTCCATGGCATGAAACAAGGTCTTCTGCCTCCTCCTTATGCACCAAAGATTTTGGGTTTGTAACTTTGGTTTCGTTAAGTATAATATCTGTGGTTTTTCATCTTAAGTTGTATTTTTATACTAAATCATCTACACTAGTGCAGGCTTCTTCAAAGTGCGGAGAGAGAGAGAGAGAGAGGAGAGAGAGAGAGAGTGAGAGAAGAGAGATGAGAGAGAGAGAGAGAGAGAGAGAGAAGGAGAGAGAGAGAGAAAAAAAAAATGTCGATAGGAGAAGGCAGACTTGTAGGACTATTTTTCCCCCGCCAATCCATCAAACAAATAATTTAACACAACAACAAACACATGCAATGATTGGTCTTTTATTACTTTGTCTCTTAACTTCTACGTACCTTCTCTCTGAGTTTTCTCCATCACCTTTTTTAAGCCTCTACTAACTCATACATGTTTCCACTCTCTCTCTCTCTCTCTCTCTCTCTCTCTCTCTCTCTCTCTCTCTCTCTCTCTCTCTCTCTCTCTCTCTCTCTCTCTGTCTCTCTCTCTCTCTCTCCTTTTTATATTTTCCTATCCTTTCACTCTACTTTCCTATCCTTTCTCTCTTATTATCTAGTTAGTGTAGTGTAGCTAAATCAAACAGCCATGTAAGGACGTAATGGTATGTTGCTGTTTGTGTTTCCTTTGTATTCCTTTGTATTCCTCCTCCTCCTCATCCTCGCCTTCCTACCCCTCTTACCCCTCCTCTTCCTCCTCCCCCTCCTCCTAAATCAGGTGGTCCGTGAGCCTACAAGGGATAGTAGTATCCTAGATTTAGTTTTCACTACCGACATTGATCTGATTGATTACTGCGATATAGGTGAACATTTGGCAAACAAGTGATCACAGGCTAATCAGATGCGGCATAAATTGCAATGTAGATATCACAGAAAATCGGTTATAGTCCCAAATTATAATAAAGCAGATTTCACGAAGATCAGCAGGGGTACTAAGCGAAGTTGAATGGATTGACTACTAAATGGTTTAAAACGCCGAAACATGGTTTTTTA
>JACEEZ010007793.1:141657-144600 GCA_016584305.1 Chionoecetes opilio | reverse complement strand
AAAAAAAAGGAGGAAAGGGGGGAAAGAGAGAAAAGAGAAAAAAGGGGAGAGAGAGATGAGAGAGAGAGAGAGAGAGAGAGAGGAAGAGAGAGAGAGGAGAGAGAGAGGCCGGGGACAGTTACAGGTAAAACATTAAAGTGAGAAAATGAGAGAAATGAGGAAAATACGCTGTGAGAAGAGAGAGAGAGGAGAGAGAGAGAGAGAGAGAGAGAGAGAGAGAGAGAGAGAGAGAGAAGAGAGAGAGAGAGAGAGAGAGGAGAGATGAGAGAGAGAGAGAGAGAGAGAATGTTAAGGATAAGGTTTCTAAAATTCCTCTCTCCTCTATGTCATCTTTATGGTTCCGGATGTCAGATAAGCTCGTGTTACCAATGTGATGAAAGACTAAAGGAGGAGAAGAGAGAGAGAGAAGAGAGAGAGAGAGAGAGAGAGAGAGAGAGAGAGAGAGAGAGAGAGAGAGAGAGAGAGAGAGAGAGAGAGAGAGAGAGAGAGAGAGAGAGAGACGAAGAGAGGAGAGGAGAAAAAGAAAAAAAACATTCAGTTCAATGAGTTTGAATATGTCATCCACCTGCTCCTCCTCCTGCTCCTCCTCCTCCTCCTCCTGCTCCTCCTCCTCCTCCTCCTGCTCCTCCCTCCTCCTCCTCCTGCCTCCTCCTCCTCCTCCTCCTGCTCCTCCTCCTGCTCCTCCTCCTGCTCCTTCCTTTAGGGACATGGTATCTTCTTTAGGGACATGGTATCATTTCTTTAGGGACATGGTATCATCTTTAGGGACAGGTATCCCTTTAGGGACATGGTATCACTCTTTAGGGACATGGTATCATTTTCCAACTGTTTTCTTACAAGTAGTTGATAGTTAGTAGTATGTAGTTCAGCAGATACCCTCGCTATGGACCAATAGGTCTCCTGGTGTCTGTTACTCCTATGTAATCCTATGTAATCCTCCTCCCTCCTCCTCCTCCTCCTGCTCCTCTCCTCCTCCTCCTCCTCCTCCTGCTCCTCCTCCTCCTCCTCCTCCTCCTCCTCCTCCTCCTCCTCACCTTCTTCCGGTAGTAATAAAAAGGGAACTGAAGTGTGAAGGAAGAAAAACAGGTAGGAGGGAAGGGAAAAAGTGACAGAAAAAAAGGATAGAAATAAAATAATAAAAAAAATGTGGGAGAAAAAAAATTATAACCACGCAAAATAATTATAAAACAAACTGACACAAAATTAATATTCACAAAAAAAGACAAACTGATCATAATATCGTAACAGTACCAACGATAGTTATAATTTAAAAGGGAACAGAAGAGATACAGTAAAAATACAGAAAATATAACAATATTACTATAGTGGGTAAAAAAAAAAAAAGAGGTAAGAGCAAATAGAATAATAAAAATAATAAAATGACAATAGAAAAGGAAAAATATTCCCTACTTCCACAACAAGTCAGCGGAAAAAGTAGTAAAAGTTACCGTCCAGAACCACCTTAATGTTCCTTGGCACTTTGATTTTTTTTTTTTTACATCACAAAGGACTGGTCAAGGGCAAAAAAAAGAAAAGAACAAAAAGCCTGCTAAAGATTACATTAACCCCTTGAGGCCCAGAACGTAATTTCCATTGTAATTTAGGTCCCATTAGACGATTTTTAATTAATATAAGCAATATTTTATAGCTATGACCTGTTTAGTATCCTTGTCCACTAGTGAATTTGGTACATTGTCATTTTTCGTAATTTTATGGCTAACAACAGACAATTTTATATAGCAAAGGAAAGATCTGGGCGTGAAGGGGTTAATGATGGAAACTAAGGGTTAGATTTCGTCACTATTACAGGTTACCATGAGTGTTATATGGCATCTCGTCTCCTATTGGTCCGTGCGTGTAAGAAGTGACCAATGGGAATCAGGCTTTTTGTAATACTTTACATGCCGTTTGGAACTTATTTATATCTTGTAAATAGTTTTCTTGTGTGTGTGTGTAGATCTCTCTCTCTCTCTCTCTCTCCCCCTCTCTCTCTCTCTCTCTCTCTCTCTCTCTCTTCTCTCCCCTCTCTTTTCTCTTCTCTCTCTCTCTCTCCCTCACTGTGACAAGATCCTCAGAGACTCACTCTTAAGTATCCTCTTCCCTCCTACTCTCCTCTCCTTCCCTCCCTTCCTACCTCCCTCCCAGGCATCCCTCTCTCTCCCTCCTACCTTCTTCCCCTTCCTCTATCCCTCCCATACATTTCTCCCTCCCTTCTTTCCTTCCCAATCATTCTTTCCTCCTACATTTTCTCCCTCCCTTCTCATCTCTCTTCCTATCTCTTCCTCTCTTTCATTTATCCTACCTAACCAAATCTCTCCTACACTCCCTCCCTCCCTCCATCCCAATCACCCTCTCTCCCTCCCTACTATATCTGCAAACCCTTCTTTCCTTACCTTTTATATTTGTTCATTGCTATCTCATCCAAGCATTTTTTTCATCCACCGTACATTTTTCCCCCTCCCTCCTCCAACCCACTCCCCCAGTAAGCACCCCCTACCTAACACACCCCTCCCTCCCACACCCCTGTAGGCACCCCCCCCTAACAAAACACCCTCCCCCACATACCCCTTGTTAACACACCCCCCCCCCCCCCTAACATAGCCCCTCCCTCCCCACGCCTACACACTCGTCAAACGTAGCTCTTTATTCAATCAAACGTCATTGTGTCGTAAATAAAGAAAAGAAATAGAGACTGGTTTAATTTGACCATTACGAGAGAGAGAGAGAGAGAGAGAGAGAGAGAGAGAGAGAGAGAGAGAGAGAGAGAGAGAGAGAGAGAGAGAGAGAGAGAGAGAGAGAGAGAGAAGAGAGAGAGAGAGAGAGAGGAGGAGAGGAGAGAGAGAGAGAGAGGAGGAGAGAGAGAGGAGAGAGAGAGAGAGAGAGAGAGAGAGAGAGAGGAGAGAGAGAGAGAAGAAGAGAGAGAAGAGAGAGAGAGAGAGAGAG